>PVJL010013886.1:0-30307 GCA_004026885.1 Lyroderma lyra | reverse complement strand
GACAGGGATGCCCCCTGTCACCACTGTTATTTAATATAGTACTGGAAGTTCTAGCCACAGCAATCAGGCAAGAGAAAGGAATCAAAGGTATCCAAATTGGGAAAGAAGAGGTCAAATTGTCACTATTTGCGGATGACATGATCCTTTATATAAAAAATTCCAAAGATTCCACCAGGAAACTATTAGAAACAATTAACAAATATAGTGAAGTTGCAGGATACAAAATCAATGTACAAAAATCAATAGCATTCCTATATACAAACAACGAATCCACAGAAAAAGAAATGAGGGAGTCAATTCCCTTTGCTATCACAACAAAAAGAATGAAATACCTGGGAATTAACTTAACGAAGAATGTGACAGACTTATACACAGAAAACTATAAGACACTTTTGAAAGAAATTGGAACAGACTTTAAGAGGTGGGAAAATATTCCCTGTACATGGATAGGAAGACTTAACATTGTTGAAATGGCCATTCTGCCCAAAGCAATCTACAGATTTAATGCAATACCCATCAAAATCCCACAATCATACTTTTGTGAAATAGATAAAAGAATTAGTAAATTTATAGAAGACCTCAAATTGCCAAAGCAATACTACATAAAAAGAATAAGGCTGGTGGCATTACATTCCCTGACTTCAATTTATATTACAAAGCATCAATAGTCAAAACAGCTTGGTACTGGCAGAAGAACAGAAATAGAGACCAATGGAATAGAACTGAAAACCCAGAAATAAACCTACAAATTTGTGGACAAATGATTTTCGATAAAGGAGCAAAAAACATACAATGGGGAAAAGACAGCCTCTTTAGTAGGTGGTGTTGGGAAAACTGGAAAAACATATGCAAAAGAATGAACTTGAGCTGTGAACTCTCTCCATATACAAAAATGAACTCAAAATGGATTAAAGACCTTCATATCAGATCTGCCACAATAAACTGTATAGAAGAAGACATTGGTACTAAACTTATAGACCTAGGACTCAAGGAGGACATCATGAACCTGACCTCAAAGGCAAGCAAAGTAAAAGCAAAAATAAATGAATGGGATTATATCAAACTAAAAAGCTTCTGCACAGCAAAAGAAACCATCAACAAGGCAAAGAGACAGCCAACTGAATGGGAGAAAATATTTGCAAATAATGCATCAGATAAGGGTCTAATATCTCAAATATATAAAAACTAATAAGACTTAACAAAAAAAACAAACAACCCAAGTAAAAAATGGGCAGAAGAACTAAACAGACACTTCTCCCATGAAGAAATACAAATGGCCAGTAGACATATGAAAAAATGCTCATCCTCATTAGCTATCAGGGAAATGCAAATCAAAACCACAATGAGACATCACCTCACACCTGTGAGAATGGCTGTTAACAAGACAAAGAATAACAAGTGCTGGAGAGGATGTGGGGGAAAAGGAACTCTGGTACACTGCTGGTGGGAGTGCAAACTGGTACAACCACTGTGGAAGACGGTGTGGAGGTTCCTCAGAAAATTGGGAATGGAGCTACCATTTGACCCAGCAATCCCCCTTCTGTGGATCTATCCAAAAGACTTGAAAACCTTAGTCCACAAAGACTTAGGTACCCCAATGTTCATCGCAGCGCTGTTTACAGTGGCCAAAACATGGAAACAACCAAAGGTCCCTGCGACAGATGACTGGATAAAGAAGCTGTGGTACATATACACAATGGAATATTACTCAGCTGTAAGAAAAGATGAAATATTGCCATTTGCAACAAAATGGATGGACCTGGAGATCATCATGCTGCGTGAAATAAGCCAGACAGAAAAAACAAGGAACTGTATGACTTCACTCATATGCGGAATATAAAACTGAAAGCAACAAAGAGAAAAGAAATGAACAAGCAAACAAACAACCCATGGACACAATCAATAGTTCAATGTTTATTTGGGGACGAGTGGGTCAGGGAGGGGAGAAAGGGGAGGGGGTGGGAGAGGAGAGGGGGAAGCTAAATATAAGGTGATGGAAAGAGAAGTCACATTAGGTGGTGAACTTATTATACAACAAGGTGACAATGCACTGTAGAATTGTATGCCTGAAACCTATGTAATCCTTGCTAACAGATGTCACCCCAATAAGTCTAACAATAAAAATGAATTAAAAAAAAAAGAAGTTGAAAGGAAGGAAAAAAAGAAATCAGAAGGAAGCCAATAAAATATAATAATCAATCATGATTTCTAAATTTCTTTAAGTTCTATTATGTGAGAAGAACTGCATTAAGTACCTTTCCTATGAACTCGCTTTTAATCCTCATAACCACCCTGTTGTCCTTATTGACTCAGAAACTGAAGAATCAAGCAATGACGAATGTCCCCCCAGATCCTTCACCTGGAGAATATCAGGTTGAATGTAAAACTGAGATTAGCCTCATTCCACTGCCCGTACTGTTGGCCACCAAACGGAACTATCCTATTATAGAATGCTCTCAGCTATGGGTTTACTGAATTGAATCAAATGGAAGTAGCTTTAGATGACCTCAGAGAAGGTAAGCCTACTTCATCCAGTTTATTATCTTTCCATATATTGATAAAGATAATACAGAACAAACATGCATTAAGTGTCTATTCAGGCCCCTGTTTTAGGATTAATTAAACTGGCCCTTTCTCTCTGTCTCAGCACTTTAGTCTTGGCATCTGTACCATGGCACCCATCTGTGTTTTCTTCTCTCCCCTTGTCTTCCTGTACTGTACACCAGGCTCTGACAAGGCAGCAGCTCTATCCTTCAACTAAAAGCAACTCTGACATTCCACAACTGAATCACTAATTTTTTTTTAAATAATAATTTTCTGCTATAACATTTTATAGTGGCTGCAATTGTCATATAGCCATTAGGATCATACTGCATTGCACAGATCTCTTAGGCAACTAGCATCCTTTTCATTTTGTGTTTTTCTTCTTCTCTCATTTCCTGCACGTGGTGAAATTGTATTTGGATTCACAAACTATGTTCTTGGACTGGGCACTTTTAAAAAGATGAAAAAATGTGTTTTTGTCTCTTGCGTCGCCAGCAGCTCTATCAAGTTTTTACTCCTGGGTTGGTGTCTAGCATGGTGACCCATGAAGTGCCTTCTTCCCTGTAAGCATCAAGAACAGTGACCACACACCGGGAACCACTCATGCCAGAATAAAACTCTGAGTGTTTTTAATTTTAAAAACCTCTTGCACTTTTCCTTCATACAATCAGTAAAGCTAAAAATGGGAAGTGGTAAAAATATCCATGTAATATTTAATAATACAATAGAATAGATGCACTAGATCAGTATGTAAGTAAAGAGTTGCAAGATAGAGACAATGTGACTCATGTTCATTAGCATATGCTTGTTAGGACACATGCTAATGAATCATTTGCATTAGTGCATGATTTCTTGAAGGTCAGACACTTCTTTAATAAATCTTCCTGTGTGTATTATTTTTCACTTATTTATTATGTTTCTTTTTCTTCACTAGAGGTTAACATTGTGTAATTCAGACAGTAAAAAAGACGCACAGGAAATGATGTATATTTCCAAAATGCATGAAAAAATCCCTTTGAGATTTGAACCATGAGCTACTGTGTTCCACATATTCATTGATCCCAATTGCTCTTTTATAGGACAAGTTACAGTGATTGGGAAGAACATGTGGCCAGTTGCCAGACAGGCCTGCTGCTTACCAAGTATTACAGAGCTACTTACTATACTTACCCTTCTGAGCCTCAGTTTTCTCACCTTGGAAATCAAGATAATATCTATACTGAAAAACTGGTGAGAAGATTCAATGAGGTAATATATATATACAGTAGACTCCCAGTTAACCAGCACCCATGTGTTTGGTAGATGGCTGGATAAATGTAAGTAGACTTTCTGTTAACCAGAACTCAGGCAACCAGCACTCTCAAGCAACTGGCAAAAATCTCTTCCCATTTGCTTGAGGGTGCTGGTTGATTGAGTTCTGGTTAATGGAGAGTCTGCTGTATAAAGCATATGCACAAAAATACTCCAGCTCATAAAGGGTTCTCAATAATAGTAACTTTTACTGACTATTGACTCTAAGGTTAATTTCAAAACATAAATGGTCAAATAACTATCTAAAACTGTTTTGAAATTTTCAACATAAATTACTGCTGCCTAGAATTACACTTTCTGAACCTTAATGGCTATTTGTCAAGTTGACTAAGTTAAATTCAAGAAGAATTTTTGGTTTTGACCATTCAAGTTCAACAAGGTGACTGCAAGATTGCTGAGGAGAAGCACCTTTCCATTCCATTATTCTTGAACCAATTAATCATTTTATGTTAAAGAGCCATACTTCTTTCACTGAACAGCAAAAGGGAGAGTGTCCTTTTTATATCATGCATGTGTGTGTATACGTGCATGCACGCGTATGCACACACATACACACTCTCTCTCTAGTCAACTCCTTCATGTCTGAGATGGTAAATAGTGCTATTGAGGAAATCTAAGAAGAGGATAGATAACGTTGGAGAGGAAGGGATTACTAGTTTAAATGTAGTATTCAATAAAGAAGTATCACTTGAGCAAAACCTTGAAAAAAGTAAAAAGGCTATTTATATGCATGAAATTATAAGAGTATTCCAGGCTAAGAGAGCAGCCAACGTTAAAACTCCAAGGCAGAAATGTGTTTTCTCTGGTCAAAAAGAACAAGAAAGACAGTGTGTGGTTAGAGCCAGTGGTCACACTGAGGTATGAGAAAGGAGGACCCTGATCTCGAAAGGGTCTGCTACAAACACAGACTGTTATTTTACACAAGGTGGAAACTAATAGAGGTTTTAAGCAGAAGAGTGATGTGAGCTTGTATACTGCTCAAAAGAATCTGGAAATAGAGTGTAGGAAGTCAGGGTAGAAGCAGAGAGACCCGGTTAAAAGATTACTAGCAAAAATCAAGGCAAAAGACAGACTGGTGAGTAAAGGTGATGAAAAGTGTTTGGATTCTGGGTATATTCTAAAAGCAGAGACAACAGGATTTATGAGCAGATAGAAGGTGCAATTACTTAAATCATGATAAGTTCAAGAGTTTTTGTGTGAGCAACATGAAAGAAGATACAGATATTTATTTATTTATTTTTAGTGGTTCCCTGGCTGGGAATCGAACCCAGGACGCAATTTTGAGAGTGCCAAAGCCTAGCCACTACACCACCAGGGCATCCCAGGTATTTATTTAGACCAGGAAAGGTTAATGAGAAGTTTGGAGGAAAGATCAAGAGTTCAGGTTAGGAGATGTTGATTTTGAGATTTGTATTAAACATTTGAGTACTTAATAGGAAGTTAGATATTCAAGTCTGGATTTTAGGGGAGAAATGTAGGATAGATGTATAAATTTAGGCATTAACAGTACATAGAGGATATTTAAAAACTTGAGAATGGGGAAGATCCTCTGGGGGGTTATAAGTACAAAGAGAATTTTCCCCGTGATACTCCAAAGTTTAGGCATCAGGAACCAACAAAGTAGACTTCAAAAGCATTGCCCATGAAACAGAAACTAAACTAAGTTTCATGTTGTCCCAGAAGCCAGGTGAAAATAAAAATGTGTATCAAAGAAGAGGGTACGATAATTGCCAATAGGTCAACTAAGGCATAGACTGTGAATTTACCTTTGGATTTAGTAACACGGAGATCATTATTGATATTGACAGGAGCGGTTTCAGCAGACTATCAGAGGAGAAAACTAGTTTAGAATGATTTTTTTGTTTTTAATAGGAGAATGGGAGTTGGAGATAGCAAGTATTGAAAACTCTAGACATTTTGCTGTAAAGAGAGACTATGAAATGAAGCCAGGTCTGGAGTAGAATGTTTGTTTTTCTTATTTTTTTTTTTGCGGGGGGTGTTTTTCATAGAGTAATCTTTCCCTTTCTCATTCTTCTCCTGTGTCCTGAGGGTGAGCATAGTTAACGCTATTGTGTTGAAGGATAAAATTAATGGAAGCTGACTAGATAAGCTTTTTACAAATAAAATCCTTCCAAATCAGTCTTGGCTGAAAACATTTCCTGACTCCCATGTGAAGGGAATGTTATTAAGACAAAATATTCTAAGATTCTGTTTGGCAATGGGATCTATCTTAAGTAGCATAGAAACCACTGATGTGTTCTCGTTATTTATATTGGTTAGACTGTATCTGGAATCCTCTGTTATTGTTTTTAGAATCCTCAGAATGGGAAAAATGTGTATTCCAGTGTGGAGTAATAATTGCCACTTTACTCTCTACCCTTCATCAGATTTTAGGGGACTTCCTGTTTCCAATGGCATAGAAATGCTGACTTACATATAGCCAAACCTGGCCCTGTTGCTTACTGCTTTATAAAAACAGGCATTCATTCACAAACTATATTGCAGGTATTGCTATGGAATTCCCTGGATTCATAAATGAAGAAAAAAGATTAAGGCAATTTCTCAGTGGGTTCAAGCTAGTTCATAATTTGTTGGCTTTCAAAATTTTAGACCATTAATAGAGCAGTTAATAGGATTTGGATAAATGAACTGCAAATTTTACTTAGCTATAGAAGTTTTAGTGTAGACACAAAAATTATTCCATTGCTTCCAAATCTGATACTAGTTGTGATTGTGTTTATGATACTTAATAATGTAAATTAGTTAAGTAATTCAATTACATAATAATGTAATAAACTTTTATATAAATATAAAATATGAACATGAAAAGCAGTTGTTATTTCTGTGAAAATGAAGCTGAATCCTTGGCTAAGACTCAATAAATGAAGATCATTAAATTTTTCTTGTCAAATTAAATAAGGTGAGATGTTTGCAAATGAAAAAAACAACCACAAAAGCATAATTTGGATTATGCAGTCAAATTTCTTTGCTAGTGTTTTAAGTTCTCACTCTAAAGGAAAATCACAAGTAATATATTATGTATGCATAGCCTACAAGAAGAACATTTGAATCTTTAATTACACATCCCATATTTACAAAAATCTCTTGCCTCATCAAGAAATTAGTGAATGGATATACATTTGTATGTTTTAAATGTGAGAAAATCAATCTCTCTACATATACACTTCTAGGATTTTTTGCTTTAACCAGTTTTCTGATTAACCAACTAAGAGTCAAGGCTTTCCAGAGAAACAGAACCAATAGGGAATAGATAATAGATAGATAGACAAACAAACAGACAGACAGACAGATAGATAATAGAGGTATATGAATGACATATATTATAGATTACAGATATAGATATATATTTAATGTATATAGACACTTATTATAGGAATTCCCTATATTATTATGGAATCTGAGTAATCTGCAACCTAGAGAAACAGGAAATCTGGTTTTGTAATTCAGTATAGGTCCAAAGGTGTGAGAGCCAGAGGAATGGATGGTATAAGTCCAAGTCCATGTTAAAGGCTCGAGAATGAGGAGTGCTTATGCCTGAGAGCAAAGATGGATGCCTGAGAAAAGCGAGGGAGCCAATTCGTCCTTCCTCCACCTTTCATTTAGGCCCTTTTGATGCCCACCCATGTTGATGACAGCATCTTCTTTACTCAATCTACTGATTTAAATTGTAATTCCTTCCAGAAATACCTTCATAGACTCACCCAGAAATAAAGTTTGCCAGCTATCTGGGCATCCCTTAGCCCAGTCAAGTTGACATATAAAATTAACCACCACACTGACTATATACATACATACGTACATACACACACATATAGTCCATTTTCATTTTATAAGTAAACAAATTTATATCCAAAGACTCCGAAGACATCATTCACAGTCACACAGCAAATAAACTCCCAGTCCAACTTATTTTCATTACAATGTACCATCAGGACCCTGAGACTATTTCTTCAGTGTAACCAACTGAAAAAAACCAAACATCAAATGCATTACTCTCCATAATGCCATACAATCAGTTTGACCTTTTATTTCCTACTCAATATACTGATAGTTACAGCATTCTGAATTTAAAAACAATAGTAACAAGCTGGAAATAACAGTCCAACTTCTGGTTTCCCATTTCTGGGCTTTCTTGATTAAATCCCCTGTTTTCCCACAACTTGTGCTGAGAGAGCGAAAATTGAACTCTGTGGTACAGAATAGACATCTCCATATACTGCAGAGTAAGAAATGTGATTTCTCAAAATCACAGTGCTATGTTTCTCTTTTACCTATAACCTCCATTAAAAGCACTTATATACAGAATCTATAACAAACAAACAAACAAACAAACAAAACAGAAACAAATTCATAGTTACAGAGAACAAACTGATGATTGCCAGATGGGAGTGGGGTGGGGAACTGGGTGAAAAAGGTGAATGAATTAATAAGTACAAATTGGTAGTTGCAAAATAGTCACAGGAATGTAAAGAACAGCATAGGGAATGTAGTCAATAATATTGTAATAATTATGTGTGATGCCAGGTGTGTGCCGCCAGACTTATAAGGAGATCACTTCATAAGTTACATAAATATCTAACCACTATGCTACATACCTGAAACTAATACAATATTGAATGTCAACTGTAATTTTAACATTTAAAAAAAGTTTTTTTAAAGCAGTAGGAGCTCCAATCTGCCAGGAAATAGATGAAGGTGTATAAATTCAAATGAATAATACTGAAATAGCTAATTAATGGTTTGTGGAAAGTTCTCAATGTCAATGTGCTAAAGAAAGCTGCCTTCAATGGCCAAACGTTTTGCCCACCACACCTGCTACAGGTCTCCAATGTATTCTGAGGGAATTTCTAATATCCAGAGCTACATTCCTCCCACCTCATACCAAAGCATGGACTGAGAGTTTCATCATCCCTATCTGTGCTATGTCCTCGATCAGTACATTTTTCTAGGTTCTTACCCAAAGCAAAGAGAACTGTAAAGTGAAGTGATTGGCATTTCAAGGAATTAGAAACACTGCACTGAACTGTAAGGCATCTTATGAGCAATGAAAGACAACTCAAATACAGAAACACAGTAGCAATTTTGTCCCTTGCCAGAGTGCTTAGCTTTCAAAATGGAATCTTGAAGGCTTCTTGTACTCTGCGTGACCCTTCATTTCTGGGGTTGTACTGGCAGATCATTTAAAGCTATCTAGCAAAGCTGTATAATATTATAATTACACTGTCACATAAGAAGATTTTATATGAAATTAATGAAACACCATTCCCCCAGATAAGAGCTGTGAAAACTTAGAGTACTCTCTTGGGATGTACTTTTCCTATATCAAATCTGTCTTAAGAAAAAAAAAAAAAGAAAATTTCAAATTGTAATGTAAAGTGTAATTCAAGAAATCCACTTTGCTAAATGTTTTTCTCTGTTTTGTTTCCTTTCCTTAATTTGAGGATATTAAATTTCCTCTAGTATCTCATAAACAGAGGACTGTTCAATTAAAATCAATAGAAAAAATTATAAAGAGAAAAATAAAAACAAAGAAACATGAAAATGTGGTATCTCTAAAATATTCATTACCCCTCACTGTTCTCCATATAATTCCAAAGTAGGTAGAAAAACAATTATTTATTTTGGGATCCCAAAAGTCAATGTGCTCTCTCCAGATATAAAATACATGTTTTTCTTTTTTGGGTCACATGCATGAAATTTAAATAATTAGAGTATCTAGTTATGATGCAGGAAAATAAAATGAACACAATGTCAAACAAGCAGTTGAATTTCAATTAATGAGTTTATTTTAATCTTTCAAGATGAGTCCTCTTGATAACAGTTTTAAGTAAAAAAAAAAATAGGGAGAATTTTCAAAAGAGCATTTACCCTTTTTAACTTATTTGACTCTTCTTGTTTAGCATTGACATTTATCTCTCACAGCCTCCTTTGTTATCCAATTATTCCTTTCATTCCAATACTTGCTGCATATGTTATATGTTGGGTAGCTGGACCACTATTCTATTTAATTACCAAAGGGATTCATTTATCTATGCACTTATATAATTATCAAATATTTATTGCCTCCTTCTATTTGACAGATGTGGGCTAAGCCCTGGAAATACAAAGTTAAACAAAATAGTTTGCCTTGCCCTCAAGAAGCGTTGAGTGCAATACAGTAGTTCACAACAGAAATTGACTGTTCAGTATAAGAACCACTTTTAAATATCAATCATTTTTTGTGTCACCCCACATATTAGAATGCTTTGACAAGATATACCAAAAGTAAACCTCCAGAAAGTCATTGTCTCTTCAATAGACATTTAATTAATCATAGCATCTATGTATTTAAATGAGAGTACTTACATGCGTGAGAAGTAATATTTCTGAATTGTGTAGGAGGTTAAGGCCTAATATTGTTATTGGACTGTTTTGCAATTGACTCCCAGCAGGCCCATTTGCTTACCAAGTACCCTTGGCCGAGTGCTTTGACTTCTTTTAGGAAACTCTTTTTAATATTATGAAAATGGGCAAACTAGTCTCTACTTCTTAGTGTTACTGTCAGGATCAAGTAAAATGGCACATGTAGATAATTGGGAGCAATGTTAGTGAATGTTGTTTCTGACATTTGATATCTTCTTAAATCTCCATTATTATGTCTACAGACCACGGCTGAAGATCATTTCAGAGTCTAGCAAAAAAGGAATTGGCACCAGTTGAATCCCAGGGGTAAAGTATGTGACTGAAAGATAACCACCTCTATAGTGCCTGCAGTTAAAGAAGACTGGCCAACAATGGATGTCCTTAAGTGCAAGAATAAACTAATTGTCAACCCCAGGAGAACATGGCCTTCGTGATTTCACTACTGCCTATAGCAGCTTGTGGCACGTTACACACATGCAATGATACTGAACTCATTAGCTATTGCCAAAATTTGAAGATAAGGTGAAGGGAAGAAAAGTCATTTCAAATCACATATGTGTGGATGAAAAATCACACGAAACTATTTTATCTAAGTCTAGAAAAATACAGAAAGAAATTTGATTTTCCCTACAATGCAGAGCAAAATTCAAACTACCACAAAAACTGCTCATTTCTCAGCTTTAGCCCCAAGTCTTGACTGTTACTTTTCCCCAAACATAATATTTTACACTCATATGTTTTTTCACTTTTTTCTGACTTTCATTAATTCATACCACTGGTTTAGTTAAAGAAACCATAGCCTTAAGTATAGCAAGGAAATCTTAGAAATGGAACTCTAACAATTGAACAGCCAACCTGAGCACAAAAGAAAAAAAAAGAAAAACAGCAACCTACACCCAGAAATAGACAGACTTGAAAGACAGATCTTAAATCTTAAAACATAGGTTAACTCATTTTTTAAAAAACATATATGGATACTGTGAAGTAGAGGTAAATGAAATTCATTTTCAATAACTACATTATGACAATAATGTCCCCATTTCTACTTCACTCTCCCAGAACACACAACAAATGGTATTTAAATCCTCTCCACAGAGCAATAAACTACTAAGCATTAAAGAATGCTGACCAATGAAAAGGAATCATGTACAAGGAATTGTGTACAACTAGAACATTAGTACTTACCTCCCCACTGAATTCCAAGAAGAAATTTTCACTTCCCTTCATTCATTTTACATGCAGCATATCTGGAAATTAATTCACCACCACATCTCACATTTACATTTCTGGTTGTATAACATTGTGTCTTTTGTGCTGATGAGGAGGATACAGTAAGAGTGTCTCATATTTATCCCATACCCCAATTTAGTACGAAGTTTATTAAAAGGTCACACACTGGAAGTGTAATTAGCAGTTAACTGAAAAAAATAAATGCGTTTAGCTTTCTGCAATCCAGCTTCCCAAAACAATGTTGATGAGTATGAGTTTGTGTCCTATGTCCCTTTCAAGGATTTCTCACGTTTTCACTCAAGGTCATCAGAGTGATTTGATAATCTAAAGAATGTGAGGGTATACCCTCTGAAACAGGTATGGAACACATTTAAAAAATAACAAAATTTGTAAACAAAGAATACTGGTCTAGAGAAAGCTAACAGAGCCTGACTTAGCCTGTGACTAGAGAATTTTGTAAGGTAAGGAGTACCCTGTATACACTGCTCCCTGACTGACAGGGAAATACACCAAACAGATCAGAGCCTCTCGGCACAGTCTGTATCAGTGTATTTTAAAAGCTACTCATCCTCCTTATTTTATGGGCAAGGAAACCAGGATTCCAAGACATTAAGTAACTTGCCTAGGATCACACAAATAATATAAAACTATATTAAAATTCAAATCTAGGATTGCTTGATCCCCAAGCCTGTGTTTTTAACTCTATAAAAATGTTTCTCATCCATTTTTTCTGCTCACAGGCATCTAATTTTCATTGTAAACTTTGCTGAATAATTGTATTGTTGATTTTGTTAAACTGGGACTGTGCTTTTCAGAAACCTTTTCATGTCTAGTGCTGTGTTAGAAGTAGTCCAAAGAGGAATCTGAACAAGACCTGAAGGAGGAGGAAAGGGATGAAAGCAAAATAGCACAAAATTACTCTCTGATGTCTTTATTAGTGGTTGCATTGTGCCTGGTGCGTTCCAGCTTTCCTTCCTCTCTTCTGCACCGCACCCAGGTCTCCTTCCCAAATGTAGCTCCACTGACCAAGAGATGGGCCAGTTGATTCACAGAGGCAAGAGCTTTCAGAGATTTCTCTTCTACCATCCCCTTCCCTGTCTTACTTCTGCTGCTGGACAAGGTCAGCTCTGAGATTTAATGGTTACTGACCAGAAATGTGTAAGATTACAGTTGCTCCATATCCTTGAAAATACTTAGAACTTTCAGTCTTTTTATTTTAGCTATATTAATGAACATAACAAGGCATCTAATTACTGTTTTAATTTGCAGCTCCATGATAACACCTATAGTAAAACAATTTTCCCTATATCTATATTGGTCATTTGTATATCCTTGTCTGAAACGCCCACTCAAATCTCTTACCCATTATTCTGTTAGATTTTCTTTTTCATGTCGACTTAAAGATCTTTTCATAACGTGAACATCAGCTTTTTACTGATTATATGTGCTATAAATAGCTTCTCTGCCATATATAAAGTTGCTTATTTTGTAAAGGCAAATTTATCAATATGTTAAAGCTTTTGCTTTTTCTACCCCAACCCATGACTGTATTACTTGCTCGAGGTTTTGTTTTATTTTTCACGTTTAGGTTGACAATCCTCCTGGAATCAATTTTTGTGTATGTTATGAAGTAGGGGTTAAATTACATTTTTTCTTTATATACTCCCCTATCATTCAAACTCTACTTATTAAAAAGCCTACTCTTCCCACCAGAGTTCTGCAGTGACAACTTTTTTTCATAAAACAAGTTTCAATATATGCTTGAGGCTCTTCCTGAGCTCTCATTTCTGTTCCACTGATCTAGTATAAGAGACTATTTTTTGTGACAATACCATACTTTCTTAATTACATGGATTTAAAATACTCCTTGTTGTCTGGCCGACCATGTCTTTCCCACTTGTTCTTCATTGCTGTATCTTAGCTACTTTGGGCTTTTTTCCATTTTCATATAACTTTTAGAATTAACTTGTCAAGTTACATACATACACAAAAATTTTAAGAAAATACTCTTATGATTTGATTAGAATTGCACTGGAACCATCAACCAGTTAAGGGAATATTGACAAGTTGACAGTATTGTGTCTTCTAAAGTATAAAAATTGTTCATTGCTCCATTTCTTTAGGATTTTAAAAATTCCTCTCAATAACAGTTTATATATATTATATAAAAGCCTAGTACACTTATTTTATTTACTGCTCAGGATTTCCTAGTTTTTAATACTACTGTAAGTAATATCTTTTTAAAAGCACGTTGTCTAGCTCCTTTTGATATATAAAAATACTTTGGGTTTGAACAGAATAAATGAACAATCAAAATAGAAAAAAATATTCATGGACACAAACAGTACTTAAGTGAGAACCAGAGGATAAAGGGGAGAGAGTAATTCAAATATATGGTGATAGAAGGAGACCTGACTCTGAGTGGCGAGCACACAATGTAACACATAGATGATGTATTTTATAAATACACACCTGGAAACTACTCGTATGTAATTTTACTAACCAACGTCACCCCAATAAGTTTAATTAAAAAATACTTTGGGTTTTACATATTGATCTCATATCCAGGAAACTTGCTAAAGCTACTCATAAATTAAATAATTGATTTGTCGGTTCTTTTGAGTTTTCTAAGCATAAAATATATTAAGTGAGAATAATGGTAACATATCTTGCTTTCTAGTCCTTATACCAGTCTTTGTAGAGTTCTTTGTCCTTGAAAACAATGTTAAACAGAAATGGTTAGCTGCCATCTTTACACAAACCTTAAAAAGAAAGCTTTCATCATTTGCCAATAAATAAGATGGTTCATGTAGGTTTCTTTGAAAGACTTTCTTGGGGGGAAGGGAAGATTAAGAAATTCCCTTTCTTTTTCTCCATAGTTAACATATTATATATAAACATTTATATATATATATATATATATATATATATATATATATACACACACACACACTTAAATATAAAGTTTTGTCATCCTATGAGTATTTAAAAAATCAAATTACTTTTCCCCTTTACTCTATAAACTACCCTGATTAATTTACAAATCTTAAACATGCTCCTATTCCTGGAATAAATCCAACATGGGTGCCTTACAGAACATTTTTAAGATCCTGTTGGACTGACTTGGGGTATTTTATTTAGTATTTTTACACCTATGCTTATGAGAAAAAATGATCTATAATTTTCTTTTCTCATTGTTTCAACTGACAATTCAAATTGTTGCTCCTTTGAAGTTAATCTGTTGATTTTTTCACTGGCTGCTTTTAACATTTTTTTATTTTTCTGAGGCTTACTGACTGATACTGAAGTAATTTGGTCCAGAATTCTATCATCTTTATGATTTGTAAAACTTCTTGTAATTGTGAGAAATATTCAGTTATTATTGCTTCAAATATTCTGCCCCCTTCCATCTTTCCTTTTATTCCAAAACTCCAAGGGATGTATATTAGCCTTCTTGGTAAATCTATTATTTTGAATCTTTCTCATCCTTCTATCTATATGTTCTTAACTCTGCATATTTTATTCTGATCTAGGTTCTACTTCACTAATCTCTCTTTAGTTGTATCCAGCCTGCTGTCAAACCCTTAATTTGGATTCTTGTATTTTTCAATTCCTTAGTTTGTTTGCATTTTTTATTTACCTTTTAAAATTCTTTGTCAAATTTCTCAATTTAATCTTAGAGCCTAGACCATAAAATAAAATTACTTCTTATTTTGTATCAGATAATTCCAATAGACAAAGTCCCTTTTTCTATTGTCTTTTTCGTTTTTCAGCTCTTTTTGTTCATACTGCCATCCTCACTGATTTTTTATTTTTTGGCTGGACATATTTTACAAATATTTTGGGAAACTACAAAAAACAAATGAGACCAGGATGATACTCCACCAACATTCATTTTCATGCTGCCAGGTACTTGGGGACATTATCACTCAGGAGTCACTTTAATTCAGTTTCAGGGACTGGAATATTAAGCCGAGGGACAGTCTCCTGCAAGGCCTTGCTGCAAACCACTTCACACTCATCCCTGGGGGGCAAAGTATCTTTAACCTGCCCAGGCTTCTCTCACCTACAGATCCTGGTTAAATAATCCTAATGTCATTCACAATTTAATGCCTTTAGGCAGAAGTTTGCATAGTATTTCCAGATGTTCTATCTGTGCTCAGTGGATTATTGATATAAATTACATAGTTCGCCGAATAGGACACCAGAGTTTGCTAACCCTTTATTTTTCGTGATGTTCAGGAAAATTGCTTATCCCCTCTAAGCCTCTGTGTGAAAAGGGGCAAGAGGCCCTTTTTATTTCATCTCAATAGACTTTGTAATACTCCATTTCCAGTTCAGGGGTGAGATAGGGTAACTATTGTTTATGAGCACAGATTTTTATGTAAAACCTACAAAGTAACAAGTTATTTATAATTATCAGAAAAAAAAACATTATGCATATTCTAATAGAAACACACACACACACACACACACACAAACTAACTAATATCAAGTAAAAGCACGAGTTTAAAATGTTACACAAAAGGAGAGGGCATGAAAAACACAAGTGTTACTCCTTGCAGTGGGTTTGTCCTAACTATTCCACATTTAGATAAAATCTTCAAGCAGAATACCCACGAAAAAAACAGCTTCATAGCAATTGTCCACCTCAGAATTTCACGAAGAGTCTGTCTCTCTTGTCATCTAATTCCCAGGTGGCCACTAAGCAGCTGAGTCCTGTGCAAGTTTCAGTAAAATGTCCCTTCCAGGGGCTTCCCTGGTGGTCTAGTGGCTAGGTTTTGGCACTCTCACCACGGGGGCCTGGGTTCACTTCCCTGCCAGGAAACCAACACCCCTCCCCCCCCCAAAAAATGGTCCCTTCCTTTAGCAACCTAAGTAAGACCAGAACCAGCACTTCCCTCTGCCTGTTCAATCTCCTTTGCATCTTGAAGTAAATACTTAATTACAGAATATCAGAAAAAGAATAAAAATTCAAGTCAGAAGCCCCCAGGACTCTGGCTTTCTTTTCAGTTTTCAGGCAATCCAAATAGTTTACAAAGGAAGGAAGTTAAAATATAGTAAATTAGATTTAGCAATTCAAAGCCACACTTCAGATTCTTCAAATGTAAACTGAGGATTACTCATACCAACCCTGTAGGTTTGTTTGTAGGAAAGATTAAGTTTGGTAATTCATTAAAGCACTTTTCATAATTTTTGGCACTTCAGTCTCAAGAAAATTTAGGCTAGTATTGTGATTATAATGTGAATTACAATATGTGGATTTTAAAAGTTTACCCACATAAAATTAATTGGTTGTCACAATAACTAATTAATAATCTTACCTCATATTTACGGAGTTCTACTTTTAGCAGAGTCTAATTTGCTCCTTGAACAACCCTTGTGGGAAGTCGCTGTGAGTCAATCCAAAGAAAATTGCTTGGAGCTGGAAGATCTGGATTTAAATTCCCACTGTGACATCCAGAGCCATTAAATGTTGCAAAAATCATCTACTCTCTGCCTCAGTTTTCTTATGTGTAGACAGAATATAATGCCTACCTCGCAGACCTATTAAGAGTAATTAAATAGCGCTACCTCTATGAGCAGGTAGGCACGCAGAAATGGTTGTCGTACTATTATTTCAAAGATAAAGAAACTGAGATTCACATGGGTCATAGTTACTATGTGAAAAGAAATAACAGCCCTGAAAATAAGGTGAAGTTTATATGAGCATCTATTCTGGCACTCTTCCGAAGAACCATTCTATATATATTTTTGTATTTGTGAACAAATAGCCTTGAGTATGAAATACATGCTTAATTTTATTCAACTTGTCCTTTATTATTCAGCAACCATTTGGGACCTCAATGATCCAATTAGAATACCAACTACTCATGTATAGGAATACAAATATGGAATCATGATGTTATGCTAGAAGATTCCTAGGTGTTTACCAGACCTTACCTCACTCATTATATATCTGAGGAAAGAGAGGTTGTAGGCCACTCAGGGAGAATGGGGACCAAGGTTAGATACTGTGCTGAATGGCTAAGTGTGTACTAGAGACTGAAAGTTACTGAGTCTGAAGAAAATCCCATTATCAGCTTGTTTGCTATTCTTTTGTTTCATCCTCATAAAAGTCATACACAATATAAAAATAAAAGAGTTAGGAAAGTATTATCAGTTAAGCAGGAACTGGGTTTAATAGACTTTAAAACCTCTCAAAGTACGACTTAACAAAGATTACTGAAAGAAGAGACCTAGCTAATTGAAAAGATGGCTTAAAGCATTCTCAAGCATAAAAAATTTTGTTTTTCTTTTTAATATATGCTTAGCTGAAAAATTACAACAATCTATAGGTCTTCAAAATAAAAGCAAAAATAGAATTTCCTCACCAAGCAATTAAATTGCAACCAACACAGTCACGATTAGAAATTTATAATTTTTCAATTCCTGAAAAGACCATCTGGTTAACTCAGACCAGGTGAATTCAACTAATCTCTTTTCATAATGCCACTGGGTTGTGAGAATGAACTGTCCTTCATGCCCAGCTGCTTAGGATCCTCACTTTCTTGATCTTTCACTTCTCCTCCAGGCCTGAGAGCCAGAGAACCCCATGATTTCATTACAGTAAATTAGATGTCACAAGCTGTTGTGATCTGTCAGCCAAGTTTAACAGCAACATTGCAAGTCTTCGTGCTACTCTAAGAGATCAATAATGCCTCCCTCTGCAGCGGGATCCTGTGCTCGTATCACTTTGTCACATTTCAAGACAAATGACACAGCACGTAGAAATGGGTAACAGACAAAAAGCAAAGAAGTACAGACGTCCTGAAACTGTGCAATCCAAAGAGAAGAAATTAAGACCTTGTAAAGGAGCTTCTAATCACAGTCTGTCTTTCTAACCGTCCTTCAGATGGGCATTCAGCGTCTTTTAAGTTTTTAGAAATCAGAAGATGGTACCTTCAGGATTTTGAGTTAGCAAATTTCTAGTAAATGATGATTCGTTTTAAAGTAGTGGAGTCTGCACCTAAAGAGATAAATAAATAATTCAGATGGCCTTATGGCCTCAGGCTGGTTTCAAAGATAAGGAAGCCATTCTTTATTGTCCTATAAATTATAATGATTACAAGATGACTGTTGCTATTATGGTCCTTGGTTTTATTATGATTTTACCTCATAGATGAACTAGATACAACAAGGACAGAAAAGTCTTCTGAATGATTTTAGAGAGATGGGAGGATTTGATTCACATCTATTTCTCACCTTAACCTTGAAAGAATTATCTTGTGTAGAGGTGAAGAGAAGCAATAAAGGGAAGAGTGTAAATCATGAGTCAGCAAGCTACAGAGCACAGATTAAATACAGCTCACTGACTGTTTTTGTAAATAAAGTTTTATTGGAACACAGGCACACTTGCTAGTTTACAAATTACTTATGAGGACTTTCCTACTATACCTGCAGAGCTGAGTAGTTCAGGCAAACATCCCACAAACCCCAGAGCCTAAAACACACCATTTAGTTCTTCACAAAAACAGTTTGCTGGCTCATAGTTCAAATGACGTTGAGTTTCTCTCTCTCTCCCTCTGTGCAAATGAAACAACCAAATTCCAATGCAAGTGGTCAGACTAAGTTCTATTGTAGGGCAAATTTTGCAAGAGAAATATTTGCTGGAGAGTAGTATAGAAATCACCCCAAAGCATGGAAAGGGGTCAGAAGTACAGCTAAAATATTCTGTGTTCCAATTGCTTACCAAGCACTGTGCTAGGCTCTTTACACATTATATCAGTTCCTCCAGCTGCTTTAATGAATACCACAAACGGCTGGTTTAAAGCACCACAAATTTATTATCTTACAGTTCTAGAAATCAAAGTCCAAAACAGGTCTCACTGCATTAAAATGAACGTGCAGGCGTACTTCAATTTATTGCACTTCACTTTACTGCACTTCAGAGATATTGTGTTTTTTACAAATTGAAGATTTGTAGCAAACCTTTGTTGAGCAAATCTATTGGTACCATTTTCCAACAGCATTTTTCTTTGTGTCTCATTTTAGTCATCCTGACAATACTTCAAACTTTTTCCTATGTGTTATGCTGATCTGTGATCAGTGATCTTAGATGTTACTATTATAACTTGGGGGAGGCACCATGAACTGTGCCCATGCAAGACGGAGAACCTAATTGATAAATGTTGGTGTTCTGACTACTGCTCCACCAACTGGCCATTCTCCTACCTCTTTCCCTCTCCTCAGTGCTCCCTATTCCCTGAGATACAACAATATTAAAATCAGGCCAATCAATAATCCTACAGTGGGCTCTAACTGCTCAAGTGAGAGGAAGAGTTGCACATCTCTCACGTTAAATCAAAAGCTAGAAATGGTTAAGTGAGGAAGGCATGTTAAAAGCTGAGATAGATTAAAAGCTATGTCTCCTGCACCATTTATTCAAGTATTCGAATTTATAAATGCAGAAAGGTTTTGAAGGAAATTAAAAGTGTGCCTACAGTGAACACTTGATAAGAAATGAATGATAGCTCATATGGAGAAAGTTTAAGTTGTCTGTATAAAAGATCAAACCAAACATTCCTTTAAGCCTGTGGTTCTCAACCTTCCTAATGCCACGACCCTTTAATACAGTTCCCTATGTGGTGGTGACCCCCATAACATTATTTTTGTTGCTACTTCATAACTGTAATGTTGCTACTGTTATGAATTGTAATGTAAATATCTGATATGTGTTTTCCGATGGTCTCAGGCGACCCTTGTGAAAGGGTTGTTCGACCCCCAAAGGGGTCATGACCCACAGGTTGAGAACTGCTGCTAAGCCAAAGCCTAACCCAGAACAAGGCCCTAACTCTTCAATTCTCTCAAGGCTGAGAGAAGTGAGGAAGCTGCATTAAAAATGTTTGAAACTAGCACAGGTTGGTTCATGAAGGTAATGAAAGAAGCTGTCCCCATAACACAAAAGTACAAGGTGAAGCAATAAGCACTAATGCAGAAACTGCAGTAAGTTACCCAGAAGATCTAGCTAAGATAATGAAAATGTTTATACTAAACAACATATTCTCAATATGGATGAAACCACCTTATATTGGAAGGAGAGCCTCCTGGGACTTCCATAGCTCGACAGATGTCAACACACCACTTCAAAGCTTCAAAGAATAGGCTGACTCTCTTGCTACGGGCTACTGCAGCTGGTGACTTTCAGGTGAGACCAATGTTCCATTCACTCTGAAAATCCTCGGGCCCTGAAGAATTATGCTAAATCTACTCTGCCTGTGCACTATAAATGAAACAACAAAGCTTGGATGACAGCACACCTATGTACAATATGGTTTAATGAGTATGTTAGGACCACTTTGAGGCCTATGCTCAGAAAAAAGATTCCTTTCAAAATATTACTGCTCATTGACAATGCACCTGATCATGTACCCAACTGCTCTGATAGAGATGTACTCTGAGATTACTGTTGCTTTCAGGTCTTCTAACACAATACCCATTCTGCACCCCAAGGATCAAGCAGTAATTTTAACTTTTAAGTCTTATTATTTAAGAAATATATTTTATAAGGCTATAGCTGCTAGAGATCATGATTCCTCTAATGGATTTAGGCAAAGTAAATTGAAAACCTTGTGGAAAGAAATCGCCATTCAAGGTATCACTAAGAACATTGCTAACTAATTCATGGGAAAAGGTCAAAATATCAACATCTATAGGAGTTTGAAAGAATTTAATTTCAATCATCATGAATATCTTTAAGGGGTTCAAGACTTCAGTGAAGGAAGTGACTGCAGATATGGTGGAAATACCAAGAGAACTAGAATTATAATTGGAGCCTGAAGTGTGACTGAATTGATGCCATCTCATGGGAAAACTTCCATGGAAGAGGAGTTGCTTCTCGTGAAGGGGCAAAGAAAGTGGTTTCTCCAGATGGAGTCTACTCCTGGTGAAGATGCTGGGAAGATTGTTGAAATAACAACAAAGGATTTAGAATTTACATAAACTTAGTTCAAGCAGTGGACTGACTAAATTTTGAAAGAATGCTGTCAAATAGCATGACATGCTACAAAGAAATCATTTGTAAAAGGAAGGGTCAATCAATGATCCAACTTCACTGTTATCATATGTTAAGAAATTTTCCCAGCCACCCCAAACTTCAGCAACCACCAACCTAATCAGTTAGCAACTATCAACACTGACACAAGACCCTCCATCAGCAAAAATATTATGACTTGCTAAAGACTCAGATGATGGTTAGCATTTTTTAGCAATAAATACTTTTTAATTAAGGTATGTACATTGCCTTTTTTAGACATAATTGTATTGCACACTTAATAGACTACAGTACAATATAAACATAACTTTTATATGCACTAGATATTAAAAATTCATCTGACTCACTTTATTGGGATATTTGCTTTATTGCAGTGGTCTTGAACTGAACCCACAATATCTCCAATGTATGCCTATAGAAAGCCAATAAACTAACAGAGATGATCACTCCAATTATCAGGAAAATTTAGAATGAACTATGTGTGACTAGTTATTGTTTATCCTCAGAACCTGTACGTATGAGTTATACCTGCTTGCCTATAAAAGAGTGAGATTACTGTTTTTGCAATCTCCTAGCAGATTGTCTGCAGTCCTGCAGTGTGCACCACATTTTAGTTTAATGCTTATTCAAAAATAAAAGCGCTCTTTCTCTAATACCTTTGTGTACAGGTTTTCTGGGTTGAGAGAAGAATTTGTAATTATATTTCCCCAACAGGGACAAGGCATTTGCTCAGCCATATCTGTCTTAGTTCTGGTTGGTCTGTCTATTCACATGATACTTTTATTTTTCACCTAACACTTCATCATGCTGGCAATCTACTGGGGTATAAATACATTATTACCCTATCCCTGGTGGGACTGATCAGGTTTCCTTGACCATCAGCCCCTTTCATGCTCCAGAATACTGTGTCTCCCCGCCAATGTCCACACGAGCTCAAGGGGCCACAGAGACATTGTGATGCCTTCTACCCCAATCTGGAAGCCCTGTTGGTGGTCTCAAACCTTGTCATGCCTAGAACATGCACATCTTGGGAGTGCAATGTTCACACTAATCCTTTGGGAGAAACATAATTACCCTTATTTTACAGATCATAAAACTAAGGCTGAGAGAGGCCTAGTTATCTTTCCCAAAGTCACAAGACTACTAAAGTAGCAAAGATGAGATATAAACCAAGTTTCTTCTGACTGTGAAGACAGTGTTCCTTCTATCATACACTGAGTAAGAGTACCATGGCAACACTCAGCAGACATTCACTCTCTCACAGAATACCTCCTTAATCTCCCAGACAGCACCCGGAGCAAAGAATACCATGTTGGCATAGACACGATTTCTCCTCTCTTATTCTGACATTCATGCATGTGCAGATAATGTTTAAAAACAGACACACATTAACAACCTTGATGGAATGTTATTTAAACTCCAGTTTATCCTGAACTATAAAGAATTCTTTTAAGAAAGTTCATTGATGATTTCTTCAAAAATTCAAGAACAAATAATTTCCCTTATTGGTCACCATGACAAAGATACTTATGGGCCCAAAAATTCAAAACAAGAAAAAAGTACATTTTAGGACTGGAGCATGTGTAGAGATTTAAGCCTAGCAACTCTTGGCTAACTGCTTCACCCAGAAAATAAAGTTTTGCACTCACCGCTACATTCAACCTGTCTGAGCCTGATTGTACAGACACTACTCTTACTTTCCCAATTAGTTGCTCAAATAAATACCTTTTAATATTTATAGAAATACCAACATCTCCCTCTTAAGATGTTCTAATGAAAATTATCCAGGAATCTAAGGCTGATTCAGACTCAAAGGGGTGGTGGTGTTTCCAAACTGGCCCCTAATGCACAGGAAAGAACCAATGCTTCTGTAACTACTGAAAACTGGTTCTACATAGTGTGAGGGCCACGGGCCCACTGCTTATATGATATCTTTGCCAATTTAATTTCTCTTAATGTCATACTCCAGTTCTTTAAGGTGGTAGCTCTTTTAGTTCGCCATCTCACATTTAGTCATTTTTCCCAGAGGCGGGCTGGATCTGGAGGGACTGATGGTGTCAGCAATCACTGTGCAAACCAAGTCCTACCACTCACTCAGGTTATTCATTCCACCTAAACCTACAGTGGTTTTTCCTGTGGGGTCTTTAGAGGTCCTTTCTTGTCAGAAGAACTTAGTGACTTCTGGGTTCAAGTAAAAATAAAGGTACACCTCATTTCTAGTGAGTAGCTCTACATCCCAAAGAGTACCGTCAGCGTCTTTGTCATTGTATGGAAGGAAACTGAAAACGGAATAATGACTTCAATGGAACACTTGAAACCACAAAATTCCTAGAAGAAAACAGAGACTGTAAACTCTTTGGCATTGGTCTTAGCAATATTTTTTTCTTTTGATATGTCTGTTAGGGCAAAGGCAACAAAAGCAAAACTAAACAAATAGGACTTCATCAAACTAAAAAGCTTTTGCACTGTGAGAGAAAACATCAACAAGATAAAAAGTCTCACTACTAAATGGGAGAAGATATTTACAAATGATATATCTGATAAGGGTTACTATTCAAAATACATAAAGAACTCATTCAACTCTGCATCAAAAAAAAAAAAAAATTAAATAGTCAGAGGACCTGAATAGACATTTCTCAAAGAGGATATACAGATGGCCAATAGACACATAAAAAGATGTTCAACTTCATTAATCATCAGGGAAATGCAAATCAAAACCACAATGAGATACCACCTCACACCTGCCCAGAATGGCTATTATAAAACAACAAACAAAACAAACAAACAAAAATACCAAGTGTTCACAAGCATGTGGCGAAAAGGGAACCCTTGTGCACTGTTGGTGAGATTGTAAATTAGTGCAGCCACAATGAAAAACACTATGAAGTTTCCTCGACAAATTAAAAATAGAACTATTCCACAACCCAGCAATTCCACTTCTGGGTATTTAACCCAGAATAAAACAATGATTTGAAAGATATATGCACCCCTATATTTATTTCAACATGGTTCATAATAGCCAAAGTACGGAAGCAACCTAGGATTCCAGCAGTAGATGAATGGACAAGGCTGTGGCACATACATACAACGGAATATTAGCCATAAAAAGAATGAAATCTTGTCATTTGCAACAACATGGATGAACCTAGAGAGTATTATGTTAAGTGAAATAAATCAAAGAAAAATACCATATAATTTCATTTATATATGAAATATAGAAAGTAAAACAAAACAGAAACAAACTCATAGATACAGAGAACAAACTAATGGTTACAAGGATGGGAGGAGGTAGAAAAGGAAAAGGGGAATATGAAGTACAGACTTCCAGCTTTAAAATAAGCCACGGGCATGTAATGTGCAGCATAGGGAATGGAGTCAAGAACATAATGCCAATGTATGGTGACAGGTGAATACTAGACTTGTTGTGGTGATCAGTTTGTAAGGTATATAAATATTAAATTAGTATGTATATACCTGAAACTAATATAACCCTGTAAGTCAACTATAATAAAAAATACATTGATTTTTTAAAACTTTTTTTGAAAAAAAAAAAGAAAAATAAGCAGTAAGTCAAATATGGCCCGGCCCATGTGCAATAGTTAAAAAAGAAAAAAGGAATTGATGCACGTTTTCTTCTAGTACTTGCATCATTACAAATTTTACATTTAGATCCTGAATCCATTTAGAGTTTCTTCCTGTGAATGGTGTGAGGTATGGATTTAATTCTTGTGTCTTCTAGTGGCTACCAATTTTCCCAGCACCACTTATTTATTCAAGAATTCACTGTTGTCCTACTGAAGGGAGACGCCACTTCTATCACGTACTACATTTTCATATGGATTTCAGTCTATTTCAAAACCTTTACTACTGTTTCATTGGCGTGTTTGTTTATTCACCCATCAGCATAACTTTGCCTTAATTTTGTACCTTCAAGGCATACTTTAATGTCTGCTAAGTCTAGACTCCTTCACAGTTTTGCTTTAATAGTATTTTCTTACCTACTCTTGTACATTAATTTTTCCAAATGATGTTTTAACTTTCTTTTATTTCAATGCTTATCTTTCCCTTGACATCTCTTCTTTGTATATTTGTTTATTCTTCTTTTCCTTTACCAAGTTATACAGTAACATCTTTTTCTGATTTAAAAAGAATTTTGATTAATTAGTTTTAACACTTTTTCCTGTTCCCTACCTCATTAAATTCTGCTTTTATGTTTATTACATCCTTCCTTATGCTTTTTTAGGTTACCTTATTATTCCTTTCTTCAGTTTTTGAGATGCATACTTAATTTATTTTCATTTTCCCTTCTTTACTAATAAAATTATTTAGTGAGATGTATTTTTCTCAAATCACTACTTTAATGATTTTTTTGATATATAGTGAGTTCATAATTTTTTATTGTTAAATTTATTGGGGTGATATTGGTTAGTAAAAATTACATAAGTTCCAAGTGTACAGTTCTACAATACATCATCACCTGTGTTGCTGTGTGATATGTTCATCACCCAGTGTCATTTCTCTTTCCGTCACCATGTATTTGAGACCCTATCCCTCGTCTCCCACCGGGTTCATCATTTTTAAAGAAATTCTGTAATTTCAGCTTATATTTCCCTTTCAACTACTAATTCCTTAATTAAACATTTCAAGTGGGTGATCCTTATTGTATTTTGTTTTTGTTTATGATTTCTGATTTTACTACAGTGTGATACAAGAGTAGTACTTATATTTCTACATTATGGACTTTACTGATAATTTCTTTGTGACCTATTATACAATTAATTTTTGTCATAAATACTTTAAAATAAAACATTTCTATATTAATTTTCACTTTCTTTTTTTCTTCTTCTTTTTTTTTTTTTTTTTTTTTTTTTTTTTTTTTTTTTTTTTTTTTTTTTTTTTTTTTTTTTTTTTTTTTTTTTTTTTTTGTTTTCCGTGGTTCCTTGGCTGGGAATCAAACCCAGGCCGTGGTGTTGAGAGTGCCAAAACCTAGCCACTACACCACCAGGGAACCTCTACATTAATTTTCCACCCTCATTCCCATCTTTCTTTAGTCTTAGATCTCTGTTTATATATATTAAAATGTTTACCAACAGAACTTCTGTTGTTTTTGCAGCCACCTCTTGGTTAGATATGTCTCATCATCCATTAGATTCCTCAAAAAGGGTGTATAGGTATAAAATGTCCTAAGTTTTTAAATGTTAAAATTGTTTTTCTATAGCCCTGATACTTATAAAACACTTTGGATATAAAATCTTGAGTTCATACTTTCCACTTTATCCAATTATATATTTTTTCTTTTTAGAGGGCTATCCAGAAAAACATCCAGCCATAAATGCCTCTATTTTTCATATTACATGGCTGGATACTTCCTGGACAGCCCTTGTATTACTAATCATACTGTAACTTGGGTATTCTCTGTATTTAAGTGGTCCTGAGAATATGATTTTGCATAATTTTAATTGCCCATTCTTATTGCTATCTATTGTTTTGGGAGGAACAATTAGGAGATAAGGACCTAGGAATAATCACTGTCTTGAGATATTAGAAGTCCTCACTCGTGGGGGTTCCCTGGTGGTGTAGTGGCTAAGGCTTCAGGGTGCTCAACACCACAGCCTGGGTTCAACTCCCAGGCAGGGAACTACCTCCTCAAAAAAAAAAAAAAAAAAAAAAAAAAAAAAAAATTAAAAAAAAAGAAGTCCTCACGTATAGTATTTCATGTCACCCATTAGTCTTTTCCATTCTGTTCCAATAGCATTCAAAATTTGTCTAAATCCTTTTACAATGTGGCAGATAAAAACAAATGGCCCAGGAACAAATTACAGTTTGTTCTTGTTTTCCAACAGCTAAACATCATAGGCTTTCCCAGTATGCCTATCCATGTTATTTTAATCCACTTCAAGGCAGTGATTATTAACAGCCTGGGACCAAAAAAAAATTAGAGCAATGTGTTCAGTTAGACATATCATAAGCACTTACAAAGATAATGCTGAATTTCTTAGGATCTAGTTCTAGCCTGCTTTTATTACTATGTTAGAAGTTGTTTGCAATTATAAGATGTCTTGGGTTTCCCATAATGAATTTTCTATTAAAAGAGAATGCTTAGTTTCTAACCATAAAAATGGATCATATTTGTGACTTAAGTTAGCTTACTCTACACAATCGTCAAAATCCTGAAACATGCACCTCAGGGCAACAAATACTCTCTTCTCACTGCTTATGCATACAGAACTTCAACACACATTTGTGGTTGATACACACTTTACAAACATATGTTATCTTAAAGTAAGACAATGTGCAAAAATATTAAAAGGAAACTTATTATATAGATTTATTATACACATATATTATAGTAAATACCATGCATGCATCAAAGTTTATGAAGAAAACTGTAGCTTTCCATGTGCTACGTTTGGAAACTTTGCTTCCAAATTTTCTTTACTGAATAACGAAGGAATGTTCACTAGCCAAGCAGTGATTGTCAAGTTATCTGTTAAATAAACAACAAAAAAACCTAAACAAATAAATAAAATGCAGCAAAAGTCTTTCAAAGATGGGAATTTAATATTGCAATAATAAGAATACTAAAAATACAAGGACTGATTATAAGCATTATAGAAACAATTAAGTTGTAATATGCATTTTAAAGGCTTGTTTTAATAGAAAACCTTGAGTGTCCATATCTTTGGAAACTTTTTATAAATCACTGGTAGTTACCACAAACCTATACATTATTCTCCCCATATGCTCTTTTTTAATCCAATAAGTGAAAATAAACACACACACACACACACACGCACGCACTAAAGACCTCAGAAATCATCAGATTCATGCAATATCTGACATGTTTTCTAATCTGAATATTTGCAAAAGTGAATTGAAAGTGTTATAAAATAATGACTTCTTGGGATTTACAGGTTACATTGTGGCATTTGCATTCTTATACTGGCCCTCCTCATTAGAGGAAACCAGGATGTGCAAAGAAAACTATTCTTAGCCTGGTTTCCCAGGGAACCAAGGTGCATGAATTTTCTACCTGTCAGTCTGTTTCTATCAAAAACATTTGATCTCATGAGCATAAAGCAAAGTTAGTTAAAATTGGAAAGAGAAAATTCAAACTAAGCAGATTTTTCACTCATTTAAAGCATACAATGGTTATTAGGAGTATCAGTGACTAGCCCTTTATTTTGATAGTTTAAAATTACTCGTTAATTAAGCCTCTGGCCAGAATTACTACCTATAGCCATGCTGGTTGTACACTGCACACTTCCAAGGTGGGTGCTCACATAAATATATATGTAGTGTCCACGGTGTTATCCAGCACACAGCCTTTCCAACCCCACATACAGTTGGCCTGCAATCTGCTGACATCATCCAGCATAACTAACCAATGCAAAGACAACTGCCATAACATAACAAGATCAGTTCATTCAAAAAGTAAGAAAAAACTGAAAAACAAATTTAGTTAATTTCAGGCATGTCTGAAAGAGGCACCAAATGTTCAACACCAAAACTTCAGTTTTTGAAAAGAGCTAGAGATAAAACACAATTATAAGTTGTTCTTATAAACCACTATGGTATATTCATTAAATGACTAATCAATTACTTTAAATACTAATAGCAATGGGTTTACAAAATTTGTTCATTATTTAACAAAAAGCAATTGAGCTTTTACACATAAACCAGTTTCATCTGTAATATGCACTATCAGATATACCGTGTTTCAGGCAACACTCTCCCTCCCTGCACTGGAGACTGAGAACACTAGATTGTCTCTCATTCCAACACTAACTAAAAAACTTCTGCACAGCAAAAGAAACCATCAACAAAACAAAGATACAACTAATCGAATGGGAGAAGATATTTGCAAATAATACCTCTGATAAGGGGCTAATATCCAAAATATATACAGAAATCATATAACTCAAAAACAACAAAAAACAAAAAAATTCACTTAAAAATTGAGTTGGGGACCTGAACACACACTTCTTCTAAGAAGAAATACAAATGACCAAAACATACATAAAAAGATACTCCACTTCACTATATAATTTTATTAAACAATGTCAACTTCACTAGCTATTAGGAAAATGCAAACCAAAGCAACAATGTGAGAATGGCTGTTACCAACAAGACAAATAACAGCTGTTGGAGAGGCTTGGAGAAAAAGGAACCTCATACACTGCTGGTGGGGACATAAACTGGTACAGCTATGAAGGAAACCAGTATGGAGGTTCCTCAAAAAATTAAGAATAAAATTACCTATACCGAGCGATCTCTCCTCTGGATGTCTATGCAAGAAAATTGAGCACATTGATTGGTAAAGATCTATGTACCCTAATTTTACTGCAGATTCATTCACAGTGGACAAGAAATAAAAAACAACTGAAATTTCCTTCGATAGATGATTGGACAGAGCAGTGGTTCACATGCCCACACGGAATACTCCTCAGTCATAAGACGAAATGCTGCCGATTGTGACAACATGAATGGCTCTAGAGAGTATCATGCGAAGTGAAATTAGATGAAAAAGAATCAAAACCACACGATTTCCCTCGTGTGTCAGATACGGAACAGAAAGCAATAAACAAGCAAACTACACAAACAAACAAAAGATTTATACACACACGACTGTAGGGGAGCGGCCCGAGGGGAAGGGGGCTGAGGGGAGGCTGAAGAGGGTGAAGGAGGTCAAATACACGGTGATGGAAGGAGACCAAACCTTAGGTGGCAATCACACACTGCAATAGACAGATGCCGTGTTGGAGA
>PVJL010013885.1:0-30448 GCA_004026885.1 Lyroderma lyra | reverse complement strand
CAAGTGCCCAAAGCCCACCTCTAAGGGTCAGACGTCTTCTACCCAGAGCGGCAGCATGGCGCCTGCTTGGCCGTGGGCGGTGTGAGCAGCCGCACGCCACAGCCGAACTTTCCGCTGTTGTTTGTGCGCCGGCTGTCCTGTAGGCACCTGGGGTTCCGCGTGGGAGAAGTACGCCTCCAGGCTGCGCCCCACCCGGAAGACGTCGCTCCTGCTTTTACTTCCGTTACTTCCCGGTTGTTTCCAGTGTTTTGCTATGGAAGTGAGACTTCCGGACACTGGCAGTCGTATTTTCTAGCTCTTATGGCTCTTTAGTAGGTGACTTACAGTTACAAACCAAATTAATTTATAAAGCAGACATGCTTCTATTACTGTTGGAGCTTTGGCACCTAGCTCAATACTTGTACAAGCTCGTTAATATTGTCTGAACTGAATTAAAATTGAAATTTTGTCAGTGAGCAATTAATTAGATTGTAGCTTATTTGTATTGGTTTTGCAGTAGAAACAATAGATGGATGCACATTGAATCCAAATCCTGGTTAATTTATCTGTTCTGGGTTGATTTAAAAAAAAGAAACAAATGAAACAAACGCAATCCATGAGTTTGCTTTTAACAGAGATCTCCTGGGAATTGGTGAAGTGTTGCCTTAAAGATGTTCTTTCTGACCAATAGGGCTGTCAAACAGGGCTGTCTGGAAAGTATCCAGCCAGGTAGCTGTTCTCACTACATTGGCAACGGCTGGATTCTTTCTGGACAGCCCTCATGTATTAAGAGTTCCCTGAACTGTGGAAATCAAGTTCTTTAGAGAATTTTCAGAACAGAAGAGGCAATTAATGTTCTTTGAGTGATTGGGGTGTCGTTGTAAATGGTATCAGGATGAAATGTTTATTAATCATTAATAATATAACTTATTAATTGATTTTAGTGGTACTTTTCAGTTTAACACGTGCTGTCATATAAAGTGTATCATTTGGGCCACTTTTCATCCCCATTTTGAAGACAGAAGGAAAACTGAGGCTCAGAAAGACAAGTGATTGGCCCAGATTAACCCAATCGGCAGGTATTATCATTCTAAAGCGGTCATCTTCCCACCATACCCACCCCCCACTGTAATACCATAAATAAAAACAGGGTCATAGTAACCCTTTCACTGTGTTAATTGACTTCAAGTGTTTTTCAAAATGTGTCCAAAAGCCACAAAAATAAAAAGTTGATATTTTGACTATTTTATGCATTTAAATAGCAATATTTTGAGCTGCTTTGTATATAAATGACATTATCTTTATTTAAAATTCTTGTTATAGGTAATAAATTTGTATTGCATTTTAGCAAAAAGTACTCCAAACATACTAGATGGCATCAATTAGATTTAAACATAGATAAATTAGAATCTAATGGCATTGATGAATTAAAATGTATTACAAAATGTTACACTATGTGGCACACAAAACGTCTTTGTTGTTGATAGTGCAAGCTACAGGAAAACATATTTAAAAATCTTGTAAATGGATAAAAGTGTTTTTGAGCTCGTGGGGTAAACTCGACCACCACCGTCAGTGGATGGAAACAGTCATTGGGATATATGCATACATCCCAGCAAGAGGGTTAATAGCCTGTTCATGAATAATTTAGGTGTTGCATTAGGTGTTTGAGGGCCAGGGTTACAAAGTAGACTAGACCTCCCTCAAGGACAACAGTGTCCCTAGGACAGTGGTTCTCAACCTTCCTGATGCTGTGACCCTTTAATAGAGGTCCTCACGTTGGGGTGACCCCCATAACATTATTTTTGTTGCTACTTCATTACTGTCATGTTGCTACAGTTATGAATCGTCATGTAAATATCTGATACGTGTTTTTCAATGGTCTTAGGCGACCCCTGTGATAGGGTCATTCGACCCCCAAAGGGGTCGTGCCCCACAGGTTGAGAACCGCTGCCCTAGGAGATACTGATGGAAGAAAGCCAATTACTGTGTCCTGTGGAGAGTGCCGATCTGTGTGTGAACAAGGACACAGTGTTCAGGAGCTTCTCAAGGTCAGGGCCAGGTCACATTCCTCTTCTGATCGCCTCAGAGCCTTAGGCACACAGTGGGTGCTCAGATAATGTTTAATGGATGGATTGATGGCTGTATTGACATACAAAAGAAGGAGTGGGATGACTCCTAGATTCCAATGCAGGTAGAAACTTTCTAGGACGATCTAGGCCGAGGAAGTAGGGAGAGGGCACCTGTTTTGTAGAGCAGCCGCATGGCCTAAAGAGATGTCTGTGTTAACTGAGGCTGTGGGAGGTGGTCTTTCTGTGCATCATTCTGCAGTTTCTAGAGGCCACCGTGTTGCCTGCAGCCCTGTCCATTTACCTGTGGAGGTGCTGTTACCTGGGCAATGGAGAGCCTACTCCTAGGAGAAAAAATACACTGCAGGTTGCTTTTCTCTTTTTTCCCCATTGCCTTCAAGTCACACTACCTTTCCTCCATTCATAGGAAGTGGCGCTCTTGGGAGAACCATCTCTGTTTCCAAGTGATTTGTTGAGAACATCAAGTGTCAGACCACATGCTAATTAAGGCTTGTCACCTACCAGAGTGGCACCTTAGTGATACACCAATTAACAGTTACTTTAATTATACCATTTACATGAAATTAATGAAGAGTCTAGCTGATGAGAAATAAGAACCTGTATATTAGAGCAACGCAGAACATTCATCAAGTTTCTGATGAAACAGCCTTTGAGAAATCTGTTCCTCCCCATTGCCTAGTTAAATATATATATTTTTCCCCAGGGATGAGGCTTTTTGTAAAACATGCTAGCAACAAATGGAGAAAAGGTGCTCATTCTTGGTGCTGGGAGGGCCGGACGCATGGCCTGAACCTCTGAGAGACTGGGTGCAGCGCCTACACTGACCCCTGCTAGCTGTGCTCTCCCTAAAGTAGGGATAGAAAGGACCATCCTCAACCTGATGAACTGCATCTACACAACACTTACAGTTCACATTATATTTAATGGTGGAAATTTGGGTGCCTTCCCCCTAAATTCAGAAATAAAGCCGGGACGTCCCCTCTCGCGACTTCCATTTAGCATCGTACGTTGTAGCTTAAAGATGAGGAAAGAAAAGATGTGCGGTGGGAAAGAAGCAAACCTTTATTTGCAGACGACACGAGCACCTAGGTAGAAAAGCCAATCTACAAAAAATCCACTACAATAAATAAGTGAGTTTTGCCACGTTGCAGGATGCAAGATTCATATACAGAAGTCCATTGTATTTCTAAATACCTGGGTCATTTTTTGCCTCTCTGAGTGAGTTTTCTTATCTGTAAAATGGCAAGAAATATATATACTTTATAGAATTGTTCTGGGTGTTAAGAAAGTGTAGGTTCTTAGGACAAGATTTGATAAAAGTCCATTTGTTCCCATTTTTAGAGCATACCTGGTGGAGCCCCCAGTGGGCCTAGTGTGGTATATTGCCTCCCAGGTAAGGATTAATGAATAATGGTGCAAGAGGAGAAAGACGCCCCATTCTGGAATAGCATCCAGAGGTAGCTCTAAAAGCTGGGAGTCATGTAGATCAGGGGTCTTCAACCACTGGGCCACGGACTGCTACCCTTCTGGCTTGTTGGGAACCAGGCCCCACGGCGGGAGGTGAGCGGTGGGCAAGCCAGCGAAGCTTCGTATGTATTTACGGTGGCTCCCCGTCACTCGCATTACTGTCTGAGCTCCGCCTTTCTCAGGTCCACAGTGGTCCGTCAGATGCTCATCGGAGCACAAACCCTCTTGTCAACTGTGCATGCGAGGGATCTAGGTTGTGCACTCCTTCTGAGAATCTGATGCCTGCTGGTCTGAGGTGGGGCTGAGGCGGCGATGCTAGCACTGATTCTGCATCATGGTGACTTGTATAATTATTTCATTATATATATTACAATGTAACGATAAAAGCTACTAAAATTGGCTGCCTCTCTCATCCACCTACCCCCACACTCACCTATTCCCATTTTCTTAGTTCTCGCCTGGACTTTCATAAAGGTCTCCTAAATAGTCTCCCTACTTTTGATCGTGCTCCTCTTAAATCCACTCTCTTCACTGCAGCCAGAGTGATCTCTTTCCCTGGTGGTGTAGTGGTTTAAGGCTTTGGCACTGGCGCTGTCAGTGCTGCGGCCTGGGTTCGATTCCCAGCCAGGGAGCTACCCACATACAAAAAATAAATAAATAAAATAAAATAAAAATAATAAAATGCAAATGTGGGGCGTTCCCGGTGGTGTAGTGGCTAGGCTTTGGCTCTCTCAACGCTGCAGCTTGGGTTCGATTCCCAGCCAGGAAACTACCAAAAATAATGATAATAATAATAATAACAACAATAAATAAAATAAAATGCAAATGTAATCACCTCACTGTGCTGTTTAAATTCTCTCGTGGTTCCCTTCTGAACTCAGAGCTAAACCTGAGCTCCTTAGCTTGGCTCCTGCGCCAAGACCCTTCTTAGACCGAACCACTTACTCTTTTCCCAAAAACACCATGAATTTTCTTGCTTCCTGGTCTTTTTCAATTTGTCCCTGCTTCCAACTTTCCTCTTCACAGCTGTCAAGCCCACCCAACCACTGCCCGAGAATCTACCAGGCATCCTTCCAGCCCAATGCAAGGTCATCTTCTGTCTGAAGTCTCTGTAGACTGCTCTAGGCAGAATGCATTTCTGCCGCCCCCATGCATCCCTCTACGTGGTACTTACCATATTCTATTGCAATCTTCTATTTATGGGTGTTGAAGGATGAGGCCACACCCTCTTTGTTTCCTATACCCAGCAGAGGGCTCTGTGTGTGTCTGCGAAGATACTTGGAATCCTTCCTGCTTTCTGACAAGTTCCTTTCGCTCCAACCCCTGACGAGCCCTCCCTGCTCCTTTCACCTTCATGGCTAGTATTCCTTTCATTTCATCCCACCTCCAAGACCTCTGACCCAGCTGCATCTCAGCCCCTCCTGGGAGCCCTTCCCAAGGTTTTCTCTCCACTGGGTTCTTGGCAGCCACGTTTGCTGTCTGGGTCATTGAGGACGGCTTCCTGGCTTTGGTCTTTGCTACACCTTCTTCTCCTAGCACTGCGTTCCAGCCCTGTCTGGTATGAAGACTCACTCAGGTACAGGGATCCCTGGACCCCATCCTTGGCGGTTCTGATTCCCCAGGTCTGGGTTGGATTGAGGAGTGGAGATGAGCTCTGGGTGACTTGGGTCCAGCAGGCTTGGGAAATGCCCCTTCTCGGAGGGCTGGCTCCAGAGGTGTCAGAGTCAGTGGGAGGGGGAACGACTCCACCTGGAAGATCGACAGACAGGAGCAGTTAAATAGAAAGAGGGAAGTGAGGAAAAACTAGCCCTACCTCTTTGCAAAACGTAACGCTGAAAGGTAAGAGACCAGCATCGAAATGAACACGTGGATCCCTGAAAGAGAAGAGGTCGCCCAAACCAGCTCTGGAGTGCGTGCGAATTCAGGGGACACTGCGGTGGCCCTCGCAGAGCCGTGGCGTCGTTCCCTGGGCTACGCTGGGACAATTTGAATGCTGTAGAAAACAACACCGTTAGATTCTCATTTTATATCATAATCCAAAGTAAGTTTCCGATGGACTAAAGAATTAAAGGTAAAAACATAAAACCCTAAGACATCTAGAGCATGTAAATAGCTTTATATTCTCAACGCAGAGAACCACCTAGATGCAGTGGGAAAAAATCACAACAAGAAAGATCAATAGATTTGAATACATAAAATGTGCATTAAAAATGACCAGTATTAAAAGAGGGGAAAAGAGGAGGAAGGAAACCTATAACCAGTGCAAGGAAAGGTTAATATCTACTGGTTAAAGAGATTATACAAATGGATTTCAAAACCACTAAGACTTTGATTAAAAAAAAAACAAACAAACTTGTGAAGATAACTTTATTGGACAGAGGGCAAACCAATAGCTTAAAAACCACTTTATAATAGTCAACGCCCTAGAAATCAAACACCAAGTAGAACTGGAAAACGTGATTTTCACCAAATTCTAAAAGATTTTAAAAGCCATCGTATTCCACCCTGGTGAGGCCGCCGCTAGAAAGAGTATGTCGGTGGAAATGCAACTTTCTACAAAGCCATCTGGTGGTAAGTACTGAAAGCCTGAAAAATAATTGCAAGAAAACAGGTTAAAATGACATGGAACATCTCTGGTTGCTATGATTTAATTTTTTTATATTCTTCCTTCCCTTTATTTTAACGATGATCTATAATAAACAGGTCTTATTAGAAACCACACACACACAATACATGAGCGTGTGTGTGTGTACATATACACACATTTATATATTTATAATCTTTTCACCTAATAATTTTACTTTCAGAAATTGTTTGAAGAAAATATTCCAAAACAAGAACACAAGATAATGATTTTAAAAATCATTACTATACCTGCTAAAGTATTAAGTGTAATTAAAACTATGTTTAGGAAGAGCCACCGTAACCCAGGCACAAGCTATGCTGTTCCTGTTTGTTATTCATTTGCTCTGGCAGCTTGTCACAAAGTACACGAACTTGGTGGCTTCAACAACAGAACTGTATGGTCTCACAGCTGTGGGGGCCAGAAGTCTGAGGTCAAGGTGTGGACAGGGCTGGTTCCTCCTGATGGCTCGAGGGACAATGTGTTCGCGCCAGTGTCCTAGCGGCAGGGGACTGCTGGCAATTCTAAGTGGTCACCGCTCTGCTGCAACGTAATTGCAGTGTCCGCAGGGCACTGTCCCTGGGTGTCTGTGTCCAAATCTCTTCTTATAAGGACACCAGCCACACGGGATTGGGGCTCCGTGCCGCTCCAGGCGGACCCATGCTAACCGGACCAACTGCAAAGACCCCGCTTCTGAATAAGGTCACATCCACGGGTCCTGGGAGTTCGAACTTGGACATCTTTCGCGGGGACACAGGACAAGCCATCAGGTACTGCGTGGTGTGATGTAAAATTACGTATGAGACGATTGCACCATGTTTAAGACCACACATAGAAAAGTAACGGAAAGCAATGCACCAAAACGTTGCCACAGGTCAATTTGGGGATCAGCAGTGGGAGTGACTTTTTTCCTTCCCCCCCATACTTCCCAGGCTGAGGCCCCTTAATGACTCTCCTGCTGTCACCAGCCCTGCCTGCCCTCCCACACACAGACAAGGCCTGGGCTCGTGCGCCGAGCTGTACTCACAGTCCCCGTATTTTCGCTCTGCTCCGTGTCTCCTTCTAGAATCAGCCCCACGTTCCTGGGGACCGCATCTCTGCAAGGCTCTGCCAGCAGGGACACAACGGAGACCCTGGACGGCCGAAGGGGCTGGCTCTTCCTGGGGGTATCACCGCCGCTGGGCTTCTCCGCCCCGGTGGTGGGGGGCGGCAGCAGCTGAATGCAGTTGCTTCCCACGGTGCTACGTCTGTGACAGGTCACCGTGCCCTCTCTCTCCTTCGGGTCGTCTAGTGAGCCACTTTGTAGCTAACAGGTCCTTACGTCAGATTATCTCGCTTCCCATCATTGCTGTGGTTCTGTCTCTTAATTAGTCCCCGTTTGAGGCAGTTTGTCCCAGCTGAACCACAAAGGACCCCCATCTAGCTGCTAGGAATGTCCCAAAGGCGAAGACCCCATCCCAGCCCGTCCCCGCCCATCCCCACCGCATCGGGAATTTGTAACTAAGTCTGATATTCTTTTAAGAGAAATCCGTGTGTCCCCGGCTCGCCCTCGAACGTCTCTGTCCCTCTCCCTGGTCCGCCACCCCTCCACCCTTTTCTGTACCCCCCCCCCCACTTCTGTTCCGTTCATCCGACCCGAAGTCTCTCACAAGCCTGGGCACCGCCCCGGCTTCGCGGGGACTGCCACTCCAGGAGTTTCCCACCCTCCGTAGGAATCAGTGAGAGCGGGAGGGAGGGGGTGATTTCGGGCCACAGCCACACCAGCTAGAGCCTGCCAGTCACTGCTAGGGCCCAGCGGTTATGGGGGCCACACTGTCCCCTCACCCCATTTCTCAGGCCTACCTGGTAGGAGAGGACTCATGGAGGCCCCTGTAAGGACTTCGCCCACTCTGGCCTCTCAGCTCCCCCAGGGCTCACTCACCCCTGTATTTATGCCAGTGGTGGGAAGGGCCAAGCAAAGGACCCTGACCTTCATGTGAACTTGACATTAAATGATTTGAGAATCGTTTCTTGTTCTCTCGGGGTCAAATCGAGGCTCCTCAAGCTTTGGAATCCACCTGTCCCCTAGAACCCCCAGTGATGTCCCAAGTCGGCATCGAGATGGCTTGTTGAACGTCCGTCAGGGGCTCCCCAGGCCGGCTCCTCGGGGCTCCCCAGGGCAGCCCCTCCCGGCTCCGGCTGCCCGGGCTCCGCGGCTCATTTGGAGCATGTCCTTTTGTGTCTCCGGACAGTCCCTCCCCTCCAGGGCCTGGCACAGCTGTTCCTGCTCCTTCACTGCGAACTCCTGCTCTCCCTTCACGGCCTCTGAAGAACCACCCGCGATGGTTCTAGGTGCTGGGTGGGGTGCCCTCTGCTGTGCTCTTGTCACAGCTGGGCCCCCCTGTGTTACCTTTGTCCTTGCCTTGTTGCCAATCACCCGCCTCTCTCCTGCTGTCTCTGGCCCACTGTCAGGGCAAGAACTAGACCCAGAACAGGACCTGGGTCAGCGGGCAGGGTTGTGCCCAGCAGGAGCCTTTGCTGGCCGCGCTCGACAGTGTTCTCACTCCCGAGGAGCTTTTGGTCCTCTTGGGGAGGCACAACTTGCCGGGTGACATCGCAACTCAGCGGGTGACCTCAGCGACGGGCCTCAGTGGTGGTCCAGGGGAGAGGGGCCTGGCTCCACAGCCAGACTGACCCTTCCCCTGGGTGAGGGCTGCCCCTCCGCTGAGCGATGGGGCCAGGGGCTCCCAGCTGCACTGTTCTGCTGTGAAGTCCTCGGGAGCCGGAGCGCTTACTAGCAGGACCACTGTTGGCTAAAGCCCGGCCAGGCTGAGCGGCAGTAGCGGATCTGGCCTGCTTCTCCCCTGGGCTGGCTGCTCCGCCGGGCTGGCTGCTCTGCCAGGCTGGCTTCTCCCCTGGGCTGGCTGCTCCCCTGGGCTGACTGCTTGCTCCTCGTGGCTGGCTTCTCCCCTGGGCTGGCTGCTCCGCGGGGCTGGCTTCTCCCCTGGGCTGGCTGCTCCGCAGGGCTGGCTTCTCCCCTGGGCTGGCTGCTCCGCGGGGCTGGCTTCTCCCCTGGGCTGGCTGTTCCTCCAGGCTGGCTGGCTGCCACCATTTTCTCTACCACTTGCTTAGCTTGAGTAAAAAACACGAAGTGTTTTCTTGCTGAGAGTACTTGTCTCCACTGTCTCTCTCCTGTTCATCCTCAGCCTCTGGTTTCCCAGAAGACACTTCTCCAGGGCGAAGGGCCCCTATCCTGCACCCACACCCCCTTCACATGCGGGAACGTCCCAACTGCCACTCAAAGCCGGCTCCATGCTGCCTTCTCAGCTGGACAGCCCTCACCCTGGGTGCCTGCCCGGCAGGACCAGGGCTGCTCTCCTGCATGTTCCATGGCATCTCTAGAACCTCTCTCAGAGCCCTGGCTTCACTGTCCTGCAGTCATTGGTTGGCCGTCTGCACCCTGCACGGGCTGTGAGCATCTTTCTGTACCCCCAGCACCAGGCACACACCCTCAATACAAAAGGTGCCCACTGAGCACTGTGGCTTGTGTCTGGAGAGGCATTGTGGCAGGTCAGGCTTCTGGAACCCGACACTGAGTCCCGGAGTCGTAGGCAAGGAGCCTTCCTGTAGGCAGAGAGAGCAGGGCGGGGCAGAGGGAGCTGGGACGCCTCCCAGGGCCCAGCCAGCACCATCGCGGCCGGCCTGGCCCTGCAGAGCAGCTCTGGACAGGGGCGAGGGGCTGGGCCTTGGTTCCCGCCCGCCCGTGATCAGTCATCGGAGGAAGGCTGCTCTGGGAAGAGGAGATGACCTTGGCAGTGGACGCGGGCAGGGCATCCGCAGCTATCAGCCCTCCACACTCCCGGCAGCCCCCGCAGCCCATGGCACCCACGTCAGAGCCTGGGCTCAGCACCCAGCCTGGGTTTCTCCCCATGTGGTCTGCAGACTCGGCCACCACACCCCGTTCCTGCTGGGGGCCCAGGACTGATCCCCACCAGTGACCAGGGTGAGTTCCAAGTCCCCTAAAGTGTAAAATAACTCTTCCGGGCGGCTCTCCACCCTCCCTCCCGGCTAAAAGCTTGTAAGAGGACGAACTCCGGCTGTACAGGGGCCGTGGCTTATCTGAGGTCGCACAGCAAATTGGTGGGAGGATGTGGATGATCTCCCCGGTGTCCTGTACCACCGACAAGGGGGCTGGGACGAGACCCCAAAGCACCCGGGATGCGAAGGGCACTGGGGGTGCTCCAGCCTCACCCTGAAGAACCTGCTCCCAGGTCCCAGGACTGACGCAGTGGCGCCTGTGACAAACACAGGTCAGAGGCATCCTGTCCCATCCTGTCCCACCGATCTCCAGGGACCACTCACCAGGGCGGAAAGCAAACCCCACCCCACTCCTAGGAGGGACACATGAGTCCCTCCCAGGAGCCGCCAGGGCTGTTTCCCACCGGGAGTGTCGCGTGTCTCTGACTTTGCCCTCTGGCCAGTGGCGTGGAGGATTTTCTCATCATCGCCTGTCACTCGAAGTCACTATCCCAGGCTCCCTGCATGTGGGACCTCCTTTGCCCCTCCCAGCAGCCCAAGGCGGGAAGTGCTATGGCCACCTGCCTGTCACGGTGAGCAGCGGGCACAGCGAGCCTGGGAAACCCCGCGGCGGCCGCGTGCCGCTCCCGCGTGGCTTACGGCCGGCTTTTCCCCTCCACGTTGTTGCTGTGTGTTTCGGAGGAGGAGACGGAGGCTCAGACACAAGCAGCGATGTCCTGAGAAGAGGAGACAGACACATGCGCAGGTAGTTAGCATAGTGCAAAATGTATTTTCATTTTGGGGGGTACGGCACCCCCAGCTGCAAACGGAGCTAAGACGAGCTCGTGTCTTTGAAGAGCAGCGCGTAGTGTGGCGTGAAGGGCACAGGGCCAAGCGGCGGGGACACTGGGGGCGGGCGGACAGCACAGTCCTGGGAGGCCTCGGAGCGGTGATGGAGTGGGGAGTCACCGTTCCAAGCTGAGGGAGGAGGGGCGGGCGGAGCTGGGTGGGTGGGGTGGGGGTCTGCCTTCCCTCTGCAACCCCAGCCCCCCGCAGACCCACGTGGGACTCTCCCCCGGGTGGGGGGCAGCGAAGAACAACGAGGCCGCTTCCCGCGGTTCGTGTCAGCTGCAGAGCTCTATTAACTAAATTGGCCATCAGCGTGTCTGTCCCACATAATGGGGTTTTGTATGAAATGAGTTTTTCGCTGCGTGAAAAAGTGTCACATTTGAATCAAAACTTATTCCAACGTTCACGTTAATGCACGTCTCAAGCGAGAGTTGATCAATGGGTCCTGAGGAGTTTCCATGGAAACAGGAGCCGGGAGGCAGGCCTGATGGGAAGTCAAGTGCACCATGGTGATGCTGCGGAGTGCTCACTGGTGGGGGCCTCGGTGGCGGGACCCACAGGGGTGGGGACCCGGGCCCAGGACGTGTGTGTGTGTGTGTGTGTATAGGGGTGGCGGGCGGGACAGCGGAGAGCAGCGCTGCCCGGGCCTGTGTTTCAGGATTTATTTTTGCGTTTTTTTTTCTGAGCCTTCAAGGCCTCATTTCCAGGGCTCCCCCCACCCCCGCAAACCACTCAGCATGCCCTAGCCAGCCCCTGAGCTCCCCGGGGGCGGGCCCTGCGATGGCACTGCCAGCTCACCTTCCGTCCCTGGCCGCAGGTCCGTGCCTCTAAGGTGGTGGTTGGCGCGAAGCCGCTCTATCGGAGCCTGAGGGGTCTGGGGTCCGGCCCCTCCTCCGCCCCCCGTGTGAGCAGATCACTTACCCGCCCTGAAAGGTCGTTTCTCCATCTGCAAATCCCTTGGGTCTCTCTAGGAAGAGGTCCCAGGAGCAGGTATCGTGCAGGCCTTGGGCCAGCCACATAGGGAGGGGGATGTCAGGCTGACCCCACCCCCACCCCTGCCGGGCTGGCAAAGAGGAGGAGCCACGTGGCTGGGGCCTCAGGTCCCCATCGCTGGCCCAGGGCCCTCCTCTCACCTCTCCAGAGCTGCAGACTAACCCGGGGCCCAACCCCCCAGGTGCGATCCTCTTCTCCCCGTCCTTCCAGCAGCCCTGATGGCCTGGGGGCCACCCCCGCTGGAGGCCCAGTGACTTCCCGGCCTTCCACCACTGTTACCTGGCCTGGCTGGGACCAGAACCACGGCTGTTAAGGGAGATGCTGCACCACAGCCCTTGTGCTCTCAGCTCGTCCACCCACGAGGACATTGGCCCAGCCTCTGCCCCTGGAGATGGCCCTTCATCGGACCTGGCCACCGGCCACACGTCCACCCACATTCTCCGCACCGCCATATGGTGAAGGGTCTGCTTCTGTCGGGGACGGCAGGCCCAGTGAATGGCCCTCTCTGTGCCAGGGACCGGGGCCTGATTCAATTTAAAGCTGCCAGTCCAGGGAGCTGCGGAGGGGAGAAAGGCTGTTCTCTCTGAGAGACGCAGGCGGGCTGTGCAGGGACCCTGTAATCAGGTTTGCGGGGGGACCTCAGGCATAGCCCAGCTCCACGTCCCATTATCACCAGCCTCAGGGGTCAGTGTGGTGGCACGGCCACCCTCCAGCTTCCTCAGGCCTCTCTCCCCCCTAATCGAATCAGGCCTCCAGCTGGCGTTCCCCCAGGCTGACGCCATCTCCATGGGGAGGGAGGATGGGCAGAAGGCACTGCAAGCCAGAGGCCGAGGTGGCCGGGGCCAGGAGGGGCCCAGGGGGGCTGAGCAATCACTGGCAGTGTGTCCTCTGCAGACCGGGGGCTGAGGACAGAGAGGGGAGGGCTGCCCTGCAGGGCTCATAGGGTGGCCCTTGCAGAGTGGGGAGCAGAAGTCTCAGGGCCGCAGAACCCACACAGACAGGGAACGGCAGTGACCATGTCACTGCCCCCCACATCACCAATGAGCCTCATAATGCAGACGAATCTCACAGCCGTGATAATGAGGACAGAAGCAGACGCAAGGGAACGCACTGGGCCATCCCACCCACGTGAGGGTCAGAGGTGACAGCTAGAGTTCTAGAAGTCAGCGGCAAGGAGGCAGCGACAGGGGGAGAGCAGCGGGGGGCTCGCTGGGCTGCTAGAAGGTCTTCCTTCGTGCGCTGGCGACACCGTGTTTACTTTGTGACAATGGATTCAGCTATCACTTGGGGTTGTCTGGTGCTCTGTATGTCTGTGATACTCCGGTCATAAAGTCACTGTGGCAACGAGGCTACAGAATAGTTCCATCCCACCCCAAACGCTCCTGTACCCCTTTGTCGGTGACCTCTGTCCCCGTCTCCAGCCCCTCTGATGTGTCTTCTGCACCTGTAGTGGTACCTCCTCCCAGATGGGACGTGTCCCACTGTACGACGTGCCCCGGTCGCTCTCGGGGGCAGCGGAAGGCCGTTTAGGTTGCTGCTAGTATTCGCAGACTGTGCCGAAAGCCCCACACCAGCCTTCACATCGTTCTCACGACAACGTGAGTATTCAGTTCTCTGGGGGAAATTGAGGCATGTTGGGTCACAGGGCAAGTGTATGTTTAACTTTACGAGAAACTGCCCAGCTGTTTCCCAAAGAGGCTGCACCGCTTTGCACCCCAGCCGTGAGTCACAGAGCTGCTCCCCATCATTGCCAGCACTCGAGGCCGTCAGCTCGGCTTTGGGTTTTTCTCTTTTCAGTCATTGGAATGACGTAGAGTACGTCCTTTAATTTTGATTTGAAACCCACCCTGGGATAGTCAGCCATGATCCTAACCTGCATTTCCAGACAGAGCTTCTGATCAGCAGGCGGCCCAGTGTGACCCCACTTGGTGACTTCAGAATCGAGGCACCAGTGAGGTCTTGGGCCTGCGACCCAGGGGAGCGGAAAGCATCCCCCAGGGTGTGGTGAGGGCCCGGAGGGACAGCAGTGTGGCGTGAAGGTGCACAGGGAGGCCAAGTCTGACTCATGGGGGGCTACTCACGAAAGTCCCCATTCGAGGGAGAGCTGAGCTCCGGCACAGAAAATCGGAAGTGGGGACAGTCCCTGAGGCAGATGAGAGAAGACGAGCCGCGATTGGGGACGCACTTGTCCAGTAGGGATGGCGGGCCACCAGGCTGAAGAGAGCAGCTGGGTCCAAATCAAGGAGGAGTTCATATCGTAGAAAAAGCAAGGGATCGTCAGGGCCAGCCACCCGGGCGGGACACACAACCGTGAGTGCACCTTTCCCCATCTGTAACACGGAGATAATAGTAATTCCCTTGAAGCATTATCGAGGGGAATCAAAGAATGTGAGATGTGAAAACTTCTAGCAAGGACATACCACACAGATAGGAGGAATAGTGGGCACAGTGCCTACACATCGAGAACATTCCATGGTTGGCCGAATGAAAGAATTCTTGCATGCCAATTGTCTCAGTCCCTTCGGGCTCCTACACCAAAACCCCACCGACTGGGTAGCTCATCAACACAGAACTTCACTTCTTACAGTTCTGGTGTCTTGGAAGTCCAAGATCAGGGTACCAGCATGGTCAGCTGTGGGCTCTGTCCCTGGTCACACACTTCTCATTGTGTCTTGGGCTACTTTTATGAGGTCACTAATCCCCTTCATGAGGCTCTGTCTCATGACCCAGTCCCTGCCCAAAGGCCCCACCTCCAAATACCATCACCTTGAGGGTTAAGTTTCAACCTGTAAATTTTAGGGGGACACAAACACCCAGAGATCAAAGCACCAATTAATATCATTCCTAGACAATTAGGAGTAAATCCTGCTCTCCTAATCCATGGGTTTACTAATGTTTATCAGGGGTGCAGCTCAGCAAAACAATTCTACACCTGAGAAAGGCCATGTCCCCGTGAGCCAAGAGCGGGCGCACCTTTGTGGCAGAACCCTGAGCTGGTCTCAGCAGCAGAAGCCACAGGGAGTGGGGGGCGGGGCCGGCCTATCCCAGGGTGGTGAGGCCAGGCAGTGGGGGTGACTTCTTTTTGTGTCTGGTTTAGTTCCCTTAGTATAGTTTTCCAGGTTCGTTGGTGTGATAGTGTGTGTTAGCATCCCGTCTCCTTTTATGGCTGCAGAGGACTGCAGTGTGCATACAACCACATTTTATTTGTCTATTCATCTGCTGATGGACATTTGAGTTGTCTCTAGCAGTCGACTGTCGTGAATCACGCTGCTGTGAACATGGGCGTGCATGGACCATTTTAAGTCCTTGCTTTCACGCCTTTTGGGAATCTACCTAGACGTGGAATTGCTGGGCCATATGGTAATTGCATGTTTAGCTGTTTGGAGGAACTGTGCCAGGACTCTTTGAGCACTAACCAGGGAGCACGAGGAGGGCGGGGCCCTTGCCTCCATCTCCACGGGACAAACCCCAAAGTCATCTTTTGGGGCCAGACAATCTGGGTGCAAACCCCAGCCCTGCTTCTCGGGACCTCAGCCTCCGTGTTCTTGGTTTTAGAACAGATCACAATACTCAGCTCGCAGGACTTTGCTGTAAACATGAAATGTATGTGTGGTGAGGGATGCCTGGCACGCTGCAGGTGTTCAAATAAATCCTTGCCCCACCTCCCCTCCCCCACTTCTGTTTCCTCATCTGTAAAAAAGCATTCGATACACTAAATGCCTCGTAAACTCCAAATGCTCTCGGGACGACTGGGTGGAAATGTTCCGTGACAACTTTCTTTAGAAAACATGTCCCCCCTTTTTTAAAGGAGCCCATAATTCCTCCACATGCTTCCCCATCTGTTCCCCCAAATGTGATAATTAGGAAATGATGCTGTCACTTTCCGATGTGAGAAATCTGCCCCTCCCGTCCCATCGCTGAGCAACATGGCAGAAGGATGAGCAGATCTTCACGCTCACAGCCGGCCCTATCCCTGGTCCCCCTGATTTTCATGTGGTTCCAAAAGCAGGTCACTCTGTCCTAGGAAGCAACCCAAGATGTGGGGATCCAATGCTGAATCTCAAGAGATTTGAGTGGAAGGGGGTGCAGCGACGACCTGGGGCACCCTCACCACTTAGGGTTCTTCCTTCATTGAGTCCTCGCCAGTCTAGAGCACTGAGCTGTTCTAGAACCACTGAGGATTAGAGAATGGAGGCCGCGGGGAGGCAAGGCGGTGGGAGAGCTGAGAAACACCCCCCAGTCTCCTGCGTCCCTGCGGGCAGCACAGCATCCAGCCCCTGGTGGAGGCTCAGAGGCTTTGTCCCGCCCTAACCGGGGAGGGCGTGAAGGTGGGACCTGGGGCTGCCAGGTGGTCGCCCCCACTCCGCCCCGCCCCCGGAGTTGCCACATTCTGGCCTCTAAGCCTTTGTCCCCGCACACCCCCGCCTTAGGGTGTGTCCTTCAAAACGGAGCCTGAGGCAAGGGTTTGAGTGCAAGTTAGTGGTGAGGGAAGGAACCCCGAAAGCCGGAGCCAGGGAGAGGCAGGATCAGAGGCAAGTCGGACGGGGCTGGGTCGCTGACTGGGTTTGCTTGTGGCAATGGGGCCCAGGCCCACCGGGCGCCCGCTAAGTCGTGGGGCAGGATGTAGGCCTAAGGCATGTATTCTTGTCCCCAGCTGGTGACCAGGTTTATTCACTATCTACTGCTAAGTAACAATTTTGTGGCGCAGAGTTTACTGGTTTCAAACGATGAACAACTTACTGTCTCACCGTCTCTCTGGTTCAGGAATCTGGGGGTGCTGGACCTGGGTGACCCTGGTGGGGGTACCCTCATATGGTGGCCGTCGGTTGTGCCCTAGGACGGCAGTATCACTGGGGTGGAGGGACCTGCTCCGAGAGGCCTCACCGACACAGCTGTTGGCAGGAGGCCTAGTTTCTGGCACTCACAGCATGACGTCACCCCGAGTGAGGCGTCTGAGGGAGAAGAGAGAGAGGAGCACCTCTTCCAACCTTTGGTACCTCTTTATAGGCCCCACCTCCAAATAGGGTCACACTGGGGGTTAGGGCCTCACTGTATGAATGGGGAGGGGCCGTGGCACAGTCCAGACCGGACTAGGTCCGGCCTGGAAGAACTCACGGTCTAGTCATCCGGTTTCCAAAGGGCCACCAACGAGAGCGCGTGAGCGGGGACCCGGGGGCCGGTGACGGCCCAACGCCCTCCGCCCTTGCCTGCCGTCCTCTGGTGGCCTTCGCTCCCCCGACGCCCTCCAGGGCTGGCGATCGCTGGACTCTGAGACTCAGAAGTGCCCCCTGGGGGAGGTTCGCCTGAGCCTCAGTTTACTCCTCTGTTATGGAGGATTTGAACCATTGCCCTGCCTCAATCTCTCAAAGCTGCTGTGCGGATCACGGGACAAACAGACAGGAGAGCACTCTGCTAATGTGACATCCGAAGGAACGAGAAGGAAAAGGTGAGGGCAGGTTGCAAGTTCACCCACGCGGCCAAGGGCAGACGTACGTGCGTCGCTCTGCGTGGACTGCGCGTGTATCGGGAGCCCTGCGCGTCCGGAATTCGGTAAGTGGGGTGCGGTCTGGTAGCAAAGGGGTGACGCTCAGTTTCCGTCCTTCCGGGATGTCTACACAATTAGCCCTGCAACTCCATGGAGCATCACGTTGTTTGAAAATTCCCGACCGCAGAGCCTGGCTAACTTAGCTCGTGGAAGCTACTAGAACAGACATAGAGAAGCGTTTGTCAGTCAGCTGCTGCCACGGGCCCCAGAGCAATTTACAGAATTTTTTTTTTTTAAAGAAAGTGATTTAAACAGGAAAAATTAGGCATCGCACTCAGACAACGTTGTCAAGAAACCCACAATAAAATTCTGATTTAAAAAAAATCTTGGGAGAAATATTTTAACATCGTAAAATCGGTGAGTTCGCACGTAAAACACGGTGGGAAGGTGAGCAGAAGATACAATCGACTCTGAATCTTCTAGTAAATTTCATAAAAGGGACAGTTTGATAAAGTCTGGATTTAAAACACTTTATGAAATGGAAAATAATGAGGATTCGTAAGAAGGCCCGTGACAACGGCCGGGGCGAGAACTCCATGGCGGACCCGGGGGGCCACCGTCCCCCACTTCCTCCTTCCCCCCGCGTGCCCAGAGCTGGGCGCTCGTTCTGCCCTCTCGCTCCTGCCCCGCGTTTGTCCCCAAAGCCCATCCTTGGAGAAGTCACCCCCACCCTTCAGGACCCACAACTGACCGGCGAGGTTCGGCCGCAAAGCTGGAATCACTCAGTTGAAATTTTAAATGTTCCAGTTCGGTGTAGGAGATAAATCAGACCGAGAGGCCCATTTTACATAATCAGGCCAATTTACCATCATCAGTGGCAATTAAGATAAAGTGTTAATGACTCTGTTTACCTGGGTGGGAAAACAGGCCCAGTGCCTGTGCTGGAGGCCAGGGGAGTGGCCCGGCTGGGGGGGGGGGCTCCTCCTGGGCCCCGGACCCCCAGGCCCCGTCCGTGGGGCTCCGCCTGGGACCCGGACCCCTGGGCCCTGTCCGTGGGGCTCTGCCTGGGCCCCGGACCCCTGGGCCCCGTCCGTGGGGCTCTGCCTGGGCCCCGGACCCCCAGGCCCCGTCCGTGGGGCTCCGCCTGGGACCCGGACCCCTGGGCCCTGTCCGTGGGGCTCTGCCTGGGCCCCGGACCCCTGGGCCCCGTCCGTGGGGCTCTGCCTGGGCCCCAGACCCCTGGGCCTGGTGCATGCACGGGGCTCTGCCTGGATGTCAGACCTCTGAGCCTGGCGGGTTTTGGATCTTCTCTCCCCATAGAACATTGGAAGATGCAAATGCCCTTTGGGACCAACGTCATACAGATGGGGAAACCGAGGCCTCAAAACTGAAAGGCACTGACCTGTCCACCACCCCTGCTCTGAAACCCTTGTCACCTCACTGAGCTGGCTCCCTGGCCTAAAGCGTTGGTGCTGATGGGAGCAGAAGGGCCAGGGGCTATGTCCAGAGCACACCTTTTGCGGGCCACGTGGTGAGTTTGCATGCCCATCACACAATGGACTGGGCTCACCCTAACAGCTACAACCTCCTGGAGGTGCCCCGATAGCTCCATTTTACAGACGACAAAACTGGGGTGGCAGAGAGTGCATCATTTGCACGAGATAACCAGGCCCCCGCCTTGGGTTGGGCCCATTTCACCCTGCAGCCTCAGAGGCCACTTAGCTCTGCCCCTCGCCCCCTTCCTCCCACACGACCTGGCCCACCCTCTGCCCCCGGAGGAGGCCTGGAGGGGCAAGACCGGGATCCAAGGACACTGTGGGCAGGGCCTGCGGGGCCGCCTGCCTCTGCTCGGCCGCCGCCTGCCTCTGCTCGGCCGCCTGCAGCTGTGGGACAAGTCCCACCCAAGAGCTTTCCTCCTGCGGCCTCCAGGCCGGGGGGGGGGGGGGGGGGAGGAAAGGGCAGGGCTGTGGCATTCCTGAGCCCAGGAATGGGGGGCAGCAAGGAGATAATTAAGGGGTAGGGAGCGGTAGGGAATTGAAGCAATTACCCAGCTAATTGAGGCCCAGTGGCCCACTTTCCCTGCACATCTGGGTGCCAGCCTCAGAAGGCTGACAGCCCAAACCTTCAGGTAATGGCAGCTGAAGAGTCCCCAGGGGCACGCGCGTGGGGCGAGAGGGCCCTGGGAACCCGATATTCTTGCTTCAGGCTGTGTGTCCAGCCCAGCTCCTCTGAGGTGAAGACAGCCGCCTACGGGGCTCACTGATACGGAGGCCGAGTTCCTCCGTAGGACCCTGATGAAATACTCTCTAATCACATTTGTCATCTTGCTGAATCATCACAGTGACCTCATTTTACACAGGGAGAAACTGAGACCCAGAGAGCGGGAGCGAATCGCTCTGAGTGACATCCCTAAACCTGGATCAACCTGGGGCTTTCTATTTCTATTATTATTATTGATGATTATTAATTGGCCTGCGCTCCCCAGCTCTCGCCGGGAATGCGAGTTTGGACACGTGTCTCCCATTCCACTCCTTCTCACCTCCAGCCCCCCACCCATTGGGACAAACGTCCCTGCCAGCCCCAGAACAAATGTGGAGGTCACCATTCGGGGAGCCAGAATTCTCCTCGCCGCCGAAAGGCCCGCTCCGTGTTTGTTGTGTACACAAAGGCCTCCGAGTTAGCACATGTGCTCGGAGGCTCCCACCCCGCCGTCCCCTCCCCAGGGACCACGGGGAATTCTGCTAAGATAATTATCTCCAACTGGGGTTTTGTTCAGTCCTCTGAACAAAACGGGGTAAGACAAGCCCCCCGTTTGGAATAATAAGGCTCTGCTATTGAAGGCTAGCTGGGAAATATTTTTCAAACAAGCAGTTCACGTGTATGTTTCACATATGCCGCTCATTAAGGTTTATAAGACCTTTTGGTCTTCACAATAAAGCTTGTTTTTTTTAAAGGTTAAAGTCAGCATGCCCTGCTCGCTGCCGGCACCCTGCTCCCCTCTTCAGACGGGACAGAAATCCTGGGAGGTGTTGAAAGGGAATCAAAGAAGCTGATGCCTCCCGACCCTGCAGAGGAAGGAACGGTGACCCCAAATGTCCGCCCTGCCAGGAGGATGGCAGGGGGGTCCTCCTGCTTGACCCCACATATGCACAGGCCGCTGGGGTTCAGAAAACCAGGCCACAGCTTTATCTCAGTGACTCGCACGCCAGCAGCACGTTAGCTCACCTGGGAGGTTTAAGGAGCAAGGGTGCCTGGGTTCCCAGCCCCCCAAACTCCGAGGAAGCTGATGGGAGATGGGTCCCGGGCATTGGGTGGTTTTTAAAGCTTTGGGTGACTGTAGTGAGCAGCCAAGGTCAAGACCATTGATGAACTCCTGAAGTTGCCCTGTGGGTAGACGGGCCAGGAGTCGCTGTCCCCATTCTAGAGACACAGAAATCGAGGGCCAGGAGGCAGGCGCGGCAGCCTGTAGCTGGCAGAGCTGGGACTCGAACCTGACTCTCCTGACACCGTCTCCAAGCCCACGTGGTAAGAAGGCTACCATTTACTGAGCCTGGGGCTTTGCACCTGTTGCTGTTCAATCCTAACAAACCACAGAAGTTGGGGCTAGAATACCATTTTGCAGGGGAGGAAACTGAGGCTCAGTGAGGTTAAATGACATGCCTCAGGTCACACTAAATACAGACGACCTGATTGCAGAAGTCCTGCAAGAGATGGCTAACTCGGGCCATGGGAATTTGGCGGTGAGTGTCCCACCTGAGAGCAGTGTGACCTCTTATTCTGTGACTTAGTCTTTGAGGTCCTGTAAGGACCCTACACAGAAAGAGGAAGCAAATGTCCCTTTTGTCACCCACCTACTACGTCCCAACCCCTATCCTGGCTGCTTTACCTACATTTACAAAACGTGATCCATCAAGCAGGTGTCGTGCCCCCCATTTTAAAGGAGAAGGAGCTGAGACCCTGAGTTGTGAGTGACTTGCTCCAGGTGACAGAGCTTGTCAGTGTCCAATTAAAACGCCACCGTCTGAGGGCTCCCGCTCCTCTCACGGCCGTCCCCACTCCTGTCCAAACGGCAGGTGTGACCTGCCCAGACACAGAGAAGAGTTTCAGGCAAATTTGAAAACAACAAAGATAATTTAAAAGGGGAGAAACGGTTTTATTGTGGCCTTGGCTGGATTTCATTGTTTTTGAAGTCACTGTTAATTTGGTGCCAGGGCATTTTAATCAATGAGGTTGAAGCTTGCCATTTATGAACCCCCTAAGAGTGTGCTTTTGCTTTTGTTATTAATTAGGAACATCATTCTTTTTCAACATTCTTTGATCGAGCTGTTCTTGGCCTCCTAGTTTCTTTTAAACACGGCTATGGGGGCAGGTGAGTGTGGAAAACCTTAATGTGGGGAGAGGCCCGGGCCAGGAATCAGGGAAGCTGGGTGTGACCCCGGCACTGCCCCTGCCCCTCAGCGTGACCTTGGACCAGTCACTTGACTTCCATGAGTCTCCGTTTCTTCCCGCCTGGATGCCTCAGCTCCCTGTCGGGGAAGCCAGGGGCTTGGAAATGACACAAGATAAACCAGTAGAAGTTAGCAAAGGGTTATGCTAGCAGGCAGGGGCTGCCGAGGAAAGTCTATAAAATACAAAAATCGCTTACGAGTGGGGTAAAGCACGCACTGTTATTCCCATTTAGAAGAAAAGCATCAGCAGCAACTGAGGGCAACACACACTGACTCAGTGTCCTCTGGGGCCCGAGGAGCCACCAGCCGTGGACTCGAGAATCAGTCATTCATTCATTCGTTCATTCGTTTATTCATTCATTCGTTCATTCCACGGCCGGGAACCGGCTGTGGCCCGGGCCCTGCGCTGCAGAAGGCGCGGACGTGAGACCAGCACTCCGCGCTCGCACGTGAGGCCGAGGCCGACCGGACACGGCAGAAGGCAGGCAGGGCCTCCGGGGAGGCGGAGCGCGTGGGGGAGGCCGCTCCCTGGTGGCTGTGCTTCCTTCCTGGGCACCCTCGCTCTCACCCTTCACCCTCCGCCAGCGTCTCCCAAAACATGTCCCCTGACAGCTCTGGAGGGGACCACGAATGAGAGCCACATGGAGAGGCCTCTCTGCTCTGCAGGGTGTGAACACAGGGCGGGGCATCAGCAGGTGGCCATAGGGTTTGGCTTGCTGGTCTACCCTAGGCTGCCCTGCACATAGCTCCCAGGAACTACACACAGAGAGCGCCCCCAAAGGAGCCCCTCAGGGCAGGGTCTCAGGTGTGTCTTGCCTCCTTCCCTCATTCGTTCCTTTACTCACTAGTACCAACACAGGATCGACCAGTTGACGTCCATCAGTCCCCAGGCCTCAGCAGACCCTGCACCTGGAACTCCCTTTTGTTCACTTCACAAACGCTGATTGAGAGCCCGGTGTTAACCAATGCTCTTCTGTCTCACACGGCCCGCTGAGAGACTTTTTTAAAAGCCTGCAGAAATTCAACTCACCGTGACAAGGAGGTCCTTTCTCTTTTCCGGTCACCTAATCAGAGAAAATGTCATTTATACTCCTGGTAAATAACATGACCCGTTAGATGGCTATATAATACTTCATACTGCCTAATCTTTGCACATAGAATATAAAATCCAGACTCACCTAACGTTTAGGGTTACAGGGACTATAGAGAACACCTCCCGGTTTACAGATGAGAACACCAAGGCCCAGAGAGTAGAGAGTGAACTGTTCAAGGTCACAGCATAAGTTAACAGCAGAGCTAAGGCTCTCATCCCCCTATCCAAGGGCACTCCTCAATTGCATAGTGTATGTTCTAACATTATATGTTCTAGAACAGGCACGTCCAACCTGCAGCCCAGGACGGCTTTGAATGCAGCCCAACACAAATTCTTAAAACATTATGAGATTTTTTTTCACCTTTCTTTTAGCTCATCAGCTATCATTAGTGTCAGTGTACTTTATGTGTGGCCCAAGACAAGTCTCCTTCCACTGTGGCCCAGGGAAGCCAAAGGGTTGGATACCGTCGTACCTAGAATATGACAAATGAGCTTAGCAAACTCTCTTTTGGCCTAAGTTTTCTTACCTGTAAGAAAGTTCGCTATTGATTTCTGATCAAGCTTCCAGTTATATTTCCTAGATCTCTACAAAAAGTATCCATCACCATGCAATCATTCATATAGGACGACTCTGTCAGTGAGTTCTGCTTAATGCTAGGACAGTTGTCCCTTACCCCTGGGAGCCCATGTGGGACCTTGGGCCAGGTTGAAAACAGAGGTAATCTCTGGTTTGCAGCTCTGCCCAACGCCCTATTTAGAGGCTTGGTGGGTCTGGGTTGGAGACATCAGCACCAGGGCGCTAAGTAGAACCAGCCCTGCTCTGACCCCTGGTCCTTAAGGCATGAGTACCATGCTCACAGCATGGAGTGCCATTTCCAGCCCCAGTCCCTTCTGTCTCAGGCAGTGGGATACTGGCAGAGTTCAGAGCACCCCAACACCCACTCAAGTGGCCAGCATCGGCGACCGGACCCTGTCCAGTGCGAGTTGCTTTGAGAGTCACAGACACTCCACCAACTAAACCACCAGTTGCTGAGAAGCTGGGGCTATGTCATTCGTTTTGTATCTCAAGTGCCCACACGTTGCAGGTGCTCCCTAAATGGTTGCTGGTTCGATGGACTCTCAGCCAGGGAGCCCCTTACTGGCCTGAAGATAGTCACAAAAATCATCACCTAAGTAAGCTCTTTCCACCTCACTTCCCATGTCTAAAATGAGAAAGTGGCTGACACTGACCCAAAGTGACTCCGGGGAGGCTTCAACAAGAAAAGCCCTTGGAAGAGGGACTTCGTAAGCGGCAAAGCCCTAAGGACAATGTCAGCTGATGCTGCCACCACGTGTGACCACAGAAGCGGCAAGGGCTGCTGAGAACCAGGACTGGGAGAGACGACTTGGCCTGGGCAGACCCTTGGGGGAATGCTGGGAGACGTGCAGCGTTTAGAACCTACAGGGTACCGTATTTTGCTGTGTATAATGTGCACTTTTTGCCCAAATTTGTGAGGGAAAAATAGGATGCGCCTTACACATGGGTTGTACTAATTTCATATCTATATAAAGGTTTTTAATTCTTTTATTTATGCTTATGAGCTAAAAGTGTAACGTGTAACTCCAGAAATCAGTAACAAAATCCACATGCAAAAGAATACCCCGGAATACGATAATCAATATTTTTATTGGCAAATGTATTGGGGTGACATTGGTTAGCAAAACTTACATAGGCTCCAGGTGTACAGTCCTACAGCGCGTCGTCTGTGTGTTGTGTCATGTGCTCACCACCCACAGGCAGTTCTTTCCATCTCCACGTATTTGACTCCTCCTCCCTCTCTCCCTCTCCCCCTCGTCCCTTCCCCTCAGGTGACCACTACACTATTGATTGTATATGAGTTGCATTTAAAAATGCTAAAATTCCTTTACAGTACAAAAAACAAACAAACAAACAAAACCAAAAAAACCCAAGAACCTAAATATAAAGAAGTAAAAATTTGAGCTAAAAAATTAAAATGAAAAACGTTTTTCCCCCTGAAAGTTTGGGCCAAAAACGTGGGCGTGCATTGTCCATGGGGGCGCCTTCTACCTGGCAGAATAAGGTCAGTCACCCTACGAGACACTGAGTTGTTCACGTGCTTGTTTGCTGTCCAGTAGGGAAAAAGACCGGCCAAAGGCAAGACGGGGTGCCCACTCTCAGTCTGAACAAGACTTTGGGTGAGAAAATGAGCTTTTCTTGTGGTCTTGCTGCGCCTGTGGGACCGAACTGCTGAGAGGTGACTCACCTCTGTGAGTCCCCGCCGGGCACGGGGCCCTTTCCGTACCTTATCCCATTTAATTAGGAGCTTCGGGGAGATTCAAAACCGCAGGCCCATAGTTATGCAGGTCCTGGAATCCAGGAATCTGGGAGGGCTCAGGTCAAAGGTTTTCCCATTATTAAAGTGTCCAGAATGACAGAAAGATCCAACGCCCGCCGCCTGACCTCCACCTCCACCTCTGTCCCTTTCCTCCCGCTGCCCCAGCCACAGTCTTAGTCAAATAAACAGCCCTGGGTCCCAAGCGGACTTCCCTCGCAGCCAGAGCAGGAACCCTAATTGTGGGTTAATGAGGCCCGGGTCGGCTCCGCCGGGGCTGTTGACGAAGGTATTTCAGCGTGCTCCTCCTGCCCAGAGACTGCAGCCACCAGCTGGCCCGTTCGGGGTAAATGTCACATCGGGCACCGGGGGAGACGCAGCCAGCTCCCCGTTCCTCCTGTCTCTGCCCTGAGCAAGGAGTCGTGGAACAGAGAGCAGGTGTGTGGCGGCCTCGTCCCCAAGGTGCCGGGGACAAAGGGACGGGACTGTGAGAGAGGGGTGCTGGTGCTCTGGGGACCCGAGGGCAGGCCCGTGCACGGCTTCGCCAGGGCCGAAGGCGGAGCCCACCTGGCTGGCTTCCTAGAGGAAGCGCCCCACAGCGGCTGCTCAGGAGCCCGCTCTGTCCCAAAACCCAGAGCACGGTGCCCTTCCCCACAGCTCGCGGCCCTGCCAGCAGGCTGTCCCCTCCCTCAGCCACACGTACTGCCACCCAGGGGCCTCCTCACATGCTGTGGCGTCACCTCTGCGCAGCAGGTGACTTCAAACGTCTTGGTCGGAGAATCACAAAGAAATGCACTCAGGGTTGAAGTGACTTGTCCAACATGATACTCCCTCCAAGGGGACAAGTGCCCCAAACTCAGAGGCACCGGCTGCTTCGAGGGCACAACACGCGTGCCTTCTTGTCATCGTCACTGCCGGGCCTCAGAGGGCCAGCAGAGAGCACAGACGAGGGAGGTGACGTTTACTGAATACGTGTAAGACTCTGAGGGGTCAGTTCTCATTGCCTGTATCCAGAGGAGGGAGCGAAGGCTTGGAGGGGCAGTGACTGACACAGGGTCACACGGCTGGTGGCGCTGGAATACAGCTGGCACTGTCACTCACTCAGCAGTTCCTTACTAGTGCCACGTCTCAGGCAGGCGTGGCTGTGGGTGCCGGGGACACAGTGTCTGGCAACCATCCAAGACCTGGCCTCGTGGAGACGAGAGTCCAGGCAGGGAGACAGAGCACGGCCACACCGATGTCTATATGCTGCGACATCCCAAAGCTCCTGGCTCCCCTGCAGCCGCGAGCATCTGGCTGGGGTGAGTCCCCCCATCCTTCTTGCTTCCAGGGCCCCGACGTGCAGGCTGATCAGCGTGCTGCCCCTCCGCACGCCCTCCGCAAACGCTAACTGCTCCTTTGGGGTTTCGTGCCATCGTCACAAAGGCGGTCACGGTATCAAAGAAGAACTGTTCTCCGCCTGATGCCTGCGGAGCAGCTGTCCTCAGCAGGCCTGGAATCCTTCCCCCCGACAAACAAGTCGGCCCCTGGGGTTCTCCCGTCCTTCCTGGAGGTACCCTCTGAAGTTCCTGGCGAGGAAGTTCTGGTTCAGACAAAGGTTACCCAAATAGCTCCAGCCGCCCCAAATGTGGTGGGAGATTTACAGGAAGCGGGGAGGGGTGGCGCTTCCCCGAGCCGTAAATCTCCGCCGCCCGAGGCCCGGGAGGGAGAGCGCGGCCCACACTCAATCACTTCCACTGGCGAGCTCCGGAGTCTCTGCTCGGAGGCCCGGGCCGCGGCGGGAAGGAGATGGTCGTCGGTACCGGGACGATCCGGACGGGCACTGGGCCCCGAGGCTGTGATTTCCCGCGGATCACACACTTTGCTCGGCCTTGAGCTTCCCTTCGGGGTCTTGCCCCCTAATTGCCTGTGTCCTAGGAAGGAAGCAACCAGAGCTCCGTGGCCTTGAGACCCCACAGCATCCGCCTGCCGGTCTGTTCACAAGGTCCCCTCTGCCTGGGCCCTCTTCGCCCAGCTTGTCGCGCAGCTAGGTCCTCATCAGTCAGTCACGTCTTAGCTCAAAGGTCCCTTTCCGGAGAAGTGTCCCCTGGGCATTCTCTCCCAAGTATTGGATCCCACCGCTGTCTTGGCAGCTCTGGTTTGAGTGCCCTGCGGACTGTCCTGTTCAGAAGAACCTGGTTTATTTCACCGCTGTGACTGACTGCCTCTATTTCCCAGGAAGATCGACACGTCTCCTGCTGCATTCTTGGTACCTAGCCCAGGGCTCGCATGTTGTAGGTGCTCAATAAAGAGTCATCGGATGAAGGGATTAATGAATAAATGGATTAATGAATAAATAAATGACTAAAGACATCTACTCCATTCTTTACCTTACATCCGGAGCAGCAAAGACCGAGGGTGGGGAAGGGAAAGAATTACTTATCGCGGACACTAGGTTCGTTGAAGGAGAACCTTTCCACCCGAAGCGCTCCGGGGGCAGATGTGTACAGGTGCATCTCGTTCTACAAAAAGATCACCATGGAGGCAGCATTCTGCCTCGTACACCGGGGCCTGAAGCCCTGGGTCTGGGCTCTGGGACGAGCACAGCTGGGCCTGCTCACCCCCAGCCTTTACCTCCTGTCCTGTGTGCTGCTGTTTCCTCGAACGGGGCCTTTCCAGCTCCTAAGGCCAAGCAGAGCTGCACTTCGTCCCCTCTCTCCTCCTGCTCTGACCCTGCCCCCCCCACCCCACGTTCTCCCTGCCTTTCTGTCCCTCTCTGCAAAGGCCTCTTTCCTCTACTTGTAAGAGGGTGGCCCTCCCTCGAGCCAAGGATCCCATGCCAGGTTAGTCAGAAGCCTTTCAAGGTCATCTGACCCAAAGCAGGCATTTTGCAAGAAGAAAGTTGAGCTTCAGAGAAGAGAAAAGAGTTTTTTGAGGTCATGTGTCCAATCGGAGACAGGTATGGCCTCAGCCCAGGTGCCCTGCCCTGCAGCTGCTGCTCCGTGGGCCACATCGATGTGGTCCCTGAGAAGCACGTGGCTGCCGGGAAGGTGACAGCCCCATTGGGTGGGAGAGCAGCCCCGCATGATGGAGAAGGGAGAATGGCCATGACCTTGGGGATGGAGAACCTCAGCCACGTGCTTCAACCTCTGAGGCTCATCTGTAAAATCACCCGGATGCGAACCTGCGGGGGACACAGAATGAAAATGGACGGGCAGGTGGCTGGCACAGAACACGCTCCCTCGGGGGAGTCTCGTCTCTGCGGCTTCCTTACGCCTTCATACAGTTTCCGGGCACCTCATCTCTTACTCCCAAAGGGCCTATTCTCCCCCCGCCACACACACACCCCAATTTACCTTCAACTCCAACTCCCCACATGTCTTCTGTGATCCCTATTTTAGGGATGCTCCTTTCTTGCTATCTGACCCAATTAAAAAACAACAACAACAACAACAAAACATTTCTAATCATCTCTTCCAGGAAGACTTCTAGGATTTCCAGTCCCATTTTCTCCTGGTTGCAATTTTAAATAGCCGGCATCTCTCAACGATCGTTCATTCAACCAACACACGTTGCAGGCACGATCATCAGCCTTAAGACCAGAAAGACCAGTTAGCCACGACCCGTCCTCTCCCAGGCTACTGAGAGAGAAAGACACATCGCTGGTTACGTGATGGGGTGATAAGAAGTCTCCAGAGCGAAGCAGCTAGGTTAGTTCTAGCTGCTGTGACAATAAGCCCCCAAATGTCAGTGGCTTAACACAATCGAAGGTATTTCTTGCTCACCAGAGAGTCCATTGCACACATGCTGGTTGGCAGGAAGCTGGATGTGGGGACAGTCACTGCCAAGGAGGCTGGGGACGCTTCCCCAGCAGGGGAGGCAAGGCAGAGCTTAAGGACACGCTAGCTGAGCCCGCTCGGGGACGGGTTGTTCTGGAATGTGCTAAGGTGTGCCCATCCAGGCGAAGCCAGTGACGGGTTTTCCCTAGGGTGGAAATGCACGGGATTCAGAGGAGACCATCGGGACACCAGTTTGGAAAACCCCCGTTTGGCCGGCTTGTCCCCTTTCCAGTCGGGGAATTTAGCACCGTGAAGATGAAGTTACTTTTGGGAAATGCTTCAATCTCCACCTCCTGTCTTTGCAGCGTGGTCAGACAGAGTCTGAGGGGCTGAGCAGGGGGTGCCCAGCTGGGACCTGTGGTGTCCGCCTGCTGGAGGAGGGTCAGAAGCGCCCAGGAGCCGTCTGGCCAAAGGGGGTGTCTGCGCGAGAACATGGTTTGCAGGAGAAGGCGCACCCAGCAAGGTACGCTGCTGACTTTTCAGGGTGCTCTGACCACACCCAGCCCAGGAACCAGAGCTAGAGGACCCTCGAAGGTCCTCTGGGCCACCTTTGCAACAAGTGAGTCCCTGTTGATAGCGTTTTCCGTGAGGGCTGCCCAGTCTGGCTTGGGCGATCTCACTGGGCAGACCAGGCACAGTGGGAGCTCAGAGAGAAGACGTCCTCAGATTCAAGTAAAATCTGGCTCTAAGACCGTCCAGCCCCCAGACCCGCAGGCTGTCTGTGTCCCTCGTCTTACACCTGAAGAAAGGGAAGGATCCTGCCCCAGTCACTGAGCAAATGCAAAGCAGGTCCAGGGCTGGAAGCCCTCTCTCCCCACTCCTTCTCGGGTTCCTCCTACTTGGTTTTGTCAAATCTGTTTACAAAGGAGGAAAAGCAAAGGAGCTGTACTTCTCCCAGGTCGGTTCCGAATCTCGCGTCGCGGAGGTTTTGCTGGTGAGACAGAAGGCACGTGGGAGGCTGAAGGAGGGGCCCTGCTCTCCAGGGGACCGGAGGTGTCAGGGAAATGTGACACGAGGAAATACATTTGCACAGAAGGAAAATGGGGAAAGGGAACAATTTTCAAACCTTCAAGCAATTAGGAAAAAAGGCATCTCAGGAAATAAAAAATGACCCTTTCAAGAATGTTCTTTCAGAGAGAGAACAAGAAGCCCACACATCTATTACATAAAGTAAATAGTCTGGTTACCTGATTTTCTGCATAATTGATGGTGATATCAACATCATCATGCTGGCCTTCATGAACAGAGCTTGAAAACTAGTTTTAACACTTGCC
>PVJL010013884.1:0-30361 GCA_004026885.1 Lyroderma lyra | reverse complement strand
CTTTTGTAATTCTGGGGTCTGTGTGAGTCCCTGAGGTGGCACCGGAGCCACATTTTGAAATATGTGCTCCCCTGTGTGCAGCAAAAGGAAGAGATGCATCCTAAAATGCCACGTAGCTGAATAACCGTGCAGTTTCAAAAGAGGAATAAGAAACCCTGACATAATCCCTGAAATGTTCATAGAGGAAATAGTGACACTGTCCATGCGCTTCTGTCTTCGTTGTTGTATTCCAACTCAGGAAAAGGGGGGCAACTCCACCCTGCCTTGCACACGTGCCCGTGGTGAGTTTGGAGAGGAAGTGCAATCGTGTCATCTATCTCCTGTTCATTTTGATCCCCTCCCGCTTGTCCCACAGAGGTGACATTTCACAATGTATCTACCTTATGGAGGTTTTGAGACATTTTAAAGCTTTAGATGTGCCCTGAGTTTCTTTAATTCAATTTCCAGTGACGGAGGTCACAGGTGACAGAAGGTACTTTCCATCTACTAGTTTACTGTGTCGGAAGCCGGGGTCCCTGTTTGAGCACAGGATGTGGTTTAGCTTTCACCAGTTAACATTTCGAATCCTGCTAGAGAGGAGCGAACAAAGAACAAAGCCCCTCGGGTGTTTTGGGGTACACCCTGTGCGCCAGAATGTGTGCTGGCTTTTTTCCGAACTTTTCATTGAATCCCCCATGAAAGTCTGGGGGGTAGGTTTGTGGATCTCTACCTTCCAGATCCAAATGTTTGGAAGGACTTCTTTTTTATGACACAGGCAAAAGATATAGATACGAATAAACACAGAACGTCTTAGGAATCATGCGTGTAAAGTTTTATTCAGAAACCTTTATTGTAAAATTGAATCTGAATGTGATCATTGCAGTGACCACGTAGCAATATTTGGATGTTACCCGGCAAGGCCCCCTGTGGGCAGCGCCGGGGCCAGAGGCCAGGCCCACTGAGCAAGCGGGTCTAGCAAGGCGGCCTGTGCACTTGGGATCTGGGGTTCAGGGGTCCTGCGGGGCTGCCCGGAGCCCGGTGCACAAGGACACGACTCAGGACGTGGTTTCTGGCCGGCTGGGGGGGGCGGGGTAGGGAAGCAGCATGGCCTGGGAGGCGGAGGACGAAAGGAGGGGGGTCAGCTACATTGTTTCGCAATTAAGAAGTGACACCCCCGTCCCAACCCCCCGTGTTCTTGGGACATAGAATAAACCCACGGCAGCCCTGAAGGGTCTGTGTCTCCGTCGGAGCCCAGGGGACCACCCGGTCGCAGCGTTGCTGTGTCCATGCGTGTGTCCGTGTGACTCTCTTAATTCTGTCTGCGCAGCACCCACCCTGTCCTGGGAGTCCTCCTGCCGATTGCCGAGTCCTGTGACCTTTTCCCAGGTACGCGCTTCCCAGCCAGCAGAGGGGAATGGGGACGCCTTCCCAGCTGAGTTTATCAGAAGCATCCATTCAACTGACCTTCCCCGTCACACTCAAGGCATCGCTGTGAAGGGTCACATGTCCCACCAGGCGTTTAGCTCACTTCCGTTCTCGGTGGGATAGCCCGCGGGCTCCCCGCCAGTCGTTTGTCACCTGTGTCACTCAGGGTCCTCCACACACACGGAGCTGACTGCGGAGAGGTTTACTGTGGGGAGTCGGCTCCGGGGACGGGAGGCTGTGGGCTCCCGAGACGCTGCTGGGAGCCCAGGCAGAGCGCACGGGCCCAAGACGCAGGAGCCCGGCTCGCGGATGTCCCGGTCGGTGGGCAGGAGATCAGGACCCGCTCGGGGGCTCCAGCCGAGGGCGAGTGCCCCTTCCCCCACCACGTAGTCTGGTCAGGCCCTTGGCGGACTGGAACATGTCCCCCGACACCGAGGAGGGCCCTCGGCCTCCCTCCGTCCCCCAGTTCAAGTGCTAATCTCGTCCACAGACGCCCTCACAGACGCACCCCGGAAAAGATTTGACCAGATACCGCGCACTCCGTGGCCCAGTCAGGTTGACGTGCCACATCAGCCGCCCCCCGGGCTGTGCCCGCCCCCCCCCCCCCCCCCCCCCCCCCCCCCCCCCCCCTCCACCCCCCCCCCCCCCCCCCCCAGTGACAGCCACCCCTCGGTAATAAGCCACTGCTGCCCGCGGGCCTCTGGCTGCCCCCAGTCCCTGCCCCGGCCCCCAGGGAGTCCCCGTGGCTCACACCCCAGCTCCTGCCCAGGGCCTTCTGCCCCCCACTTCCTCTGCCTGTCAGGCACCGAGGCTTGTGGCGTCACCTTCTCCGGTTCTGGACCAAAGTTTCACATCCTCAGGGCGGTTGTGCCCTGGAACGTCCAACGCGAAGTGTCTGACTTCCTCTTCTTCCCCGTTTTATTTCCCCCCCCCAATTTGTCGCCATTTTACATTTTTATTCCGTTTGAGGGTTTGCCCGAAGTATAGCTTGAGTGCGAGGATGATGGCAGCGGCTTGGTCCCTGCCCACACGGCGCTCCCTTTGCTGGGGACATGCGCAGCAGGTGGCCACGACGGCGGCAGCGAGCTCCCCGCCAGGACGGGTGGCCCCCGGCGAGTGCGCGCTCAGACTGCTTCGGAGGAGTGACCGAGGCTCCTAGACTCTCCTGTCTGTCAGATGACATCGCGCATTCACGCCCAGGACACAGGCACGCCAGAGGCCCCCGGGATCTGAGTTAGGAGATCCGGAGTTGGGTGTCAGGCAGCCAGTCCCAGTCAGTTCCAGACTCCCTGGAGCTGGTCAGATACGGAAACGGCGAGTGTCAGAGAGCCTAGACGGCCTCCCGGTCCTTACAAATGACAGGAACAGTGTGTCTCCAGCAGCTATGGCCGCCCTCAGCTCCAGGGACACCATGGGAAAGGGAACCCCCAAATACAGACTACATTAGAATATTCTGTTATTCCTAAGAAGACAACGGAGTCCATCCACAGGATAAACCAGAATGGAAAGTTCCCCTCAAAGCAGCACACTGTGACGCTTTCAAAAGTTGACTGCACATGCCCCTCCTTCATAGTGCAGACCAGTGAGGAGACCCGTGACCTTCGTCCTCTTAGGGACCTCATCTCTTCCCTGGCATCCACTGTGGCTGTGTGGCTCTGCCATCTTTGTTTTAGATAGTCCACAACTCACTTCACTTCCTAGAATTCAGGCAGGCATTTCACGTTGGAACATCACAGATAACCGATCTGTATAAACCAGGGCCATGGAAGATTCTATTGGAGAGTCATAAAAGAAAAAGGTGGGGACAGGGGCTGTAAATTCATTCTGAAACAAACAGTGAGGAAATGGAAGCATTGGTTAGGGAGTGTTCATGTAACATGAAGTTCCTTTGCTAGCAATAAATGGGAGAAAAAGGTTAATGCTGAGAAAATATTAAAATCTCTGAGCAGTGAGCTTCTCTGACCTCAGCGCGTGCGAACTGTAAGAGTAGTCCTCCCGGGGACGTCACCGGATGACTGGTGCTTGTGGACATGGTGACTCCTTAGCGACTGACTGAGCAGGAGACTCTCCTGCCATTATTTTCCCCTCTATTCAGCCTCTGCCCAGCTCAGAATGATGTCTGATATGGGATGTTTTGCCTAAAATGTAGTGATTAACTCCTGATAATTATGAAAAAGCTTCCATTATTAAAATGTTGTTAAAGCGTGCAAATGGGATCATATGCTGAGAGAGGAGAAGATTAATTAGCCCGATTACAGACGTCAGAGGGTTTGATAAGGCATTTCGGAGCAGACAGCAAGCAGAGAGTGCCCAGCAAGGGCGGAGCCATGTTCCTGCGCTGCCTACTGTCTCCTGTAGGTCACCAGACCTCATGTGCACACGTTCCTAGGAACAGCCGCGGGAAACCTGTGTCACCACTGTCACGGGGGATGGCCCCGCGAGTGTCTGAACACAAACCTGTCCGTTTTCAGTACATGTTTGTTGACTGGCTCACGCGAGCTTCCTGTTTGGGTAGAGAGGTGTCTGATGCCCTGGTCCCCCCTGCAGGTCCCCAGTGATGAAGACTGCCCCCGTGCCACACAGATGAATTTCATTTCCTGGCCCCCTCAAGGTCGGCCGTTTTGGGGGTCATCATGGCCTTTTGTCACTGCGGTTTTACTGAAAGCCGATCCCTTCCTGCCACGGGCGTTGTGACACCATGTGGGGGACTAATGCATCTTCAGGTGTCATCCCTCAAAGGTAGTGTTTGATAGATAGCCTTGCATTTCCTCAGGCTGATTTGAGATAAATTAGCATTTCAACCTTAATTACAGAAAAAATACGTCTAAAAGTATGGAAGAAACAGGTTCTTCGCTGTTGAGTAGGAAGAGGGATGTTGGTGAACCCCTTTCTGGGATGCAGAGAACAGAGCAAGGCTTCCGTGGGGCTCGCAGGAACCCCCCAGGAGTGAGGCCCCCGGCCCAGAAAGGGCCGTGAAGGAGACCCTCGGAGGCGCGGTCTTGGCGCGCCTTGTCCCGCGTCGTGTGCGTCTGAGCTGCTGCGGGGCTGCGGCAGACAGCAGGAAAGCCCTTGAACAGACAAGCAGCAGACCCGAGCCTTGTTACCTTGTCCGCTCAGTAGGAGGACGTGCAGGGCACTCCATCAAACGCACAGACTGTCACCAAGAACAAGCCGGTTTAAGTGCCAGGACTGCGTTCTGCAAGCCGAAGACGGCGGTACACGAGTGCGATGAGATCACCGTGTTGTGGCGGGGTGCCCGAGGCCCACGAGGGCTGCCTGGTCCCGGGGTACGGTTGCTCGGCTTGAGTAGCGCTCCGTCTCGGGACTTCCGGCGGCCGCAAGAACCCCGGGGGGCGGGGCAGCCCCCCCACCGCACCCCCTGCCGGCGCCCGTGGAGCCGGGGCCCCCTCCGGGTGCTGCCCCGCACGCTGAGGTGGGTGCGTGGGTGGCTGTCCCAGACGCCAGGTCCCCCGAGCTGGGCGCTGCTAAGCACGAACTCATCACAACGGTAGCAGCTGCTGTGGTGTTTCCGACCCCCTTGCAGTGAGGCGGGAAGCCCTGGTTCGGGGTGCGCCCGGCCCGTGGGCTTTCCCAGACCGCACTTCCGGGCGACGTCAGGCAGATGACTTGGCGCCGCCCGCGTTCTCCGCACGGCTTGTTCCCGGAAGGCCTGTCCTGCGGGCCCTGAACACCGCCTCCAGGGCGGGGCACCACGTGACGGGGCGTCCCGCGTGTAACTGCGCATGCTGAAACGTCCCGCCACGCCCACTTTCCCACGCCGTCCTCAGAAACGGAGCGGCCTCTTTTCTCTTCCTTTTTTGCCATGTCCATTTGGTTCCTTGTTTCAAAGTTTGCAGTTCTCTGCCGAGCTTCCCCCTGTTTATACCCCGTATCTGTCTTTGGCCTTGAATCACCGAACAGCTTATTGCAGGGTGCGCTGAGCTGCGCTGTGACCCACCGATAAGCGCGCGCGGTGAGAGGCTCTGGGGGGACATGTCTGTGCCCGTGCTGGTGCCACGCCGGTGCCCAGAGACAAGAGAATGTGAGTGTCCTTAAAGAGGTGTTTCCAGGAATGGGACGAGGTCTGTCCCCTCCATCTCTGCTCCCCTGTGTTCGTAGACCTACTCTGTGCAGAGTCCCTCACACTAAGCGCTGGGAGCCGGAGGCTTCGGCACCTGTCCTCGTGGAGTTGACAGTTGAAGGGACGGGAAACGCCTGTCAGAAAGCGGTGACCCCACAGCACGGAAGTGTTAGTGGAGGATGGGCATGAGGCAGTCACAGGACAGCCAGGTGACCCCACTGTGTAGTGTGTGATAACGTGATTCCCAGTTTTTCTGGTCAATCTTGATTCCCACTGTTTGGTGACACTGTTTCCCGTGGGTGAGACTGTTTTCCGAGTTCTGGTTCGGGGCATACGAGAATACCAGGAAGCGTGGCCAGCGTAGAGGTCAGGGGGCGGTGCATGACAGCTAGAGAGGACAGTCCCAGCGATGGAGATGAGGGGCATCGCAGATAAACGTGCCGGAGAGCGGGGCGCACTCAGCCTCCAGGCCCCTGACCTGCAGTTATGGGTTGGGTAGTCTGTGCCACGGCTCATGTTTGTCACAGGCTGGGGCACTCCTGAGGGTTCCTGGTTTTCCCTGGTATGTGTGTACACATATAGAAACCTCCTCTGTGACCAATCGAAGGCCAAAAGGAAAAAGCCGAGAGGAGCTGTCTGACGCTGGCCGTGACTATAAAGCCAGGAAAGACATACAGGGACAGTGTCTGTACTTGTTTTGGGGCTGCCCAACCCCCTTCACCTCAGCCCTGGATTCAGAGCAGACACCAGAGACACTTCTTACACCAGGAAGATGTGTCTGCAGGGCAAGGCAAACATCTGTTCACCAAACTTCTGCTCTCCTTATCTTCCTGTGAATTGTCTTCCTGGCCATCGAAGTTCCAGGCCCCTTCCCCATTCTCCTTAGCTCAGGGTAGCATCTAACCCTGATTGTCACAGAGCCTCCTCTCTTTGGGGTTCCATACATACAAAATTATTTTTTTCTCCTGCGCATTTGACTTATGCTGGTTTAATTATTAGACAAGCCAAAGAACCTAAAAGAGAAGGAGGAAAAAGTTTTCCTCTCCTACAGTTTAAAAAACCCATTTTTATAATAAAAAAAACAACTCAGCTGTAAACCAAAATTAATTTTAGACTGTAATAAAGAATGAAATGCATTTGAGCAAAAAGGGGCTACAGCCCAGGAGACTCCAATTGGGGTTGCAGCTTAAACTGTGTTCCACTGAGACAGAGGGGAGACTCTCTTTTACAGTAAAAATTCCTGCCTGGGTTCCCAATTAGGTCTGTTTTATGCAAACGAGGTATCCAAATGTGCAGTTCTGATTGGCCAGGATAGGTCTCAGTCTGTTGGTAGCAAGAGGAAACGAGGGCTTCCCTGCAGGGGTGGACTCAGAGCGCAGAAACGCTGCCGGGCCCCGCGCTGGGAGCTGAGAGCTCAGTCTGAGGCTCTCCCTGGTCTCCGCAGAGGACAGGAGAAGCCCCTCAGCAAATGGCCAGGAGGCTTTTACTATGTATAAAGTCTGGCCCCCCGGTTGACCATGGAGCGTCCATCTCAGCAGATAAATCCCTTCTTGGGGTTCACATCAAATGAATCTTTCCTCTTGGGATCTGCAGAGCCTTCACTGAGAGTTTTACAGTTTTATCTAGTTTATCCGAGTCCACATATTTATGACCTAGTGAGGTCAGCATTTCAGAAGTGCAACTATGGTTTGTCACTCTCTCTATATGGTGGCCTAGATATGCACAGTTTTATTCAGAGTGTCAGCAATTAATACCTAACTCTCTAAGAAAAAAACTTAAAAACTTGTTTGGATGAGGAGGTATTTGTGGTTTCTAACTTTGTGGCTGGTTGCTACAACAGTGAATTAATTGCTTTGCTAGTTTGAAAAAGTAATTGCAGCAACTACCAGGAAGAAGCCATCTGGATATTCCGGTGTCTGTCCCAAACCCTGACTGCGGGGCACGTGACCAGAAGGGAGCAAAGCGGGAAGAGAGAAACAAAGGCGCGAAGCAGGAAGGCCGCGAAGCAGGACGTGCACACCACGCACCCGCAGCTGACGCTCCGTATCCGCGTTCCCCTCTGTGCTCATCTGCGCGTGGAGATCAGTGTCCTTTTCTTGTCAGAATAAATTACCTTGATTATTCGTGCTAACAGTCCCAGGACTTACTCTTTGTAATACAAAGGATTTTATGGTCTCCTGCTAGTTCTTCAAATGTAGAAAAGCCTGCAGACCATAAAGGTTAATGACAATATGCAACTAATTGTGTTTCCTTGTCCTGTACTACATGGAAACAATGGGATGAATGTGCCTGTAATTAGGCTTTGAAAACCCACCACTGAATAGCCAATGAAAGGCTCAGAGGCAGGAGGCCTCAGATGAAGAGAAATCATCTTTTCATCTTCCAGAAAATACACACGCACACACGCACGCACGCACACGCACACACATGCACGCACACACGCGCACACACATACTGCTAACAAACTATTAGATTCTAGATCTGACTTGTAGCTTGAGTTGCTCATGGAAAGATCTTGTTGGACTTGCAACAGTTTGTAGTGGGAGACATTTGCATTCTTAAATAATAATAATAGTGCCATTATTATAATAATTTAGAGAAAAATCAGGTCTCTGTTTCTTGATCCAAAATTATCCATCTTTTATTTATAATTTAGATGTCATTTACTTGCATGACAAAAGTAAAACTATGGATATATGCAGTGACATCTTTGAACAGAGTACAAGTTAATGTTAAAGAAATACGAAATATGTGTAAAGAGAAAGAATGCTGAATTTTTTTTCCATTAAATGCAATTACATTCAGGGTCACTAAACCTCAACAATCTCTCCCTATTAACTTGCGAGAAAACACCTTTGAAAGTAAAGCCAGTTAAATGCAAGTTTTATCCTCCCGGAGATGTCTGTTATAAACAAAAGGAGAGATGAAATGCCCACTCGGAGGACCCAATTACTTTTGGAGACTCGTGTGAGTGGAAGCCGTTGTAGCTTGATCCTCGCACTTGTATAAACCAGCTCAAGGGCTTAAAGGAAACAACTCACAGACGTCCTCACATCAAGTGGCTAAATGGTGCGATTTCAAAAATAAGAGACTTTGAATATGTGATTAGCTGCCTGCTCTGCGTTCAGTCTTTTGCTCAGTCTGGCTGTGAATTCACCTAATGTCCTCTTTGAGATTAGGTGTTCCATATCCACAAATAGCAATGCATAGCATTTTCAAGTTTCTTCAAGTAATGAACCTGTGACCGTTGTCGCTCTCATCAATTGGTAGCTTGATCTAAATACACTCATGGTGGTTCTGCTAAGCCAAGACAAGCGCGAGTGCAGGTGCGGTAAGAGGTACCATGGAGTTGCTTCCCTTCATGCCTCTCTGTTCTCACACTCCCTGTCCTCACTGAGCGTGCTTGGAGCAGGTGAACCGCATTGTGCATCTGCCTGGTGAGAGTTGGGGGCACAGCTTCAGACGGTCACGTTTGAGTCTGGGTCGGGTTGCACGCAGCAGGCACAGCAGGAGGTTGTTACTGGTTCGCACTTTGGAAATGAGGGTCAGAAAGATGGAAGTCAGGGTAACGTAACATGCCATTTTCCGGCAGATCCAGGGGTCGAGTTCTACATCCTTTTCCTTGGCCTCTAACATGCTGAGCCAGTCTAAAGTCAGATACTATTTACAAAACAAAACAAAACAAAACAAAAACCAGCAAAGTGGCTCAGGACAAAGGTTTTGAAGTTAGACTTCCTGGTTTTGAAATCTGGCAATAGTGCTTACCACCTCTTAGCTTTGGACAAGTCCCCGGACATTCTGGACCTCAGTTTTCAGTCCCTCAGATGGAGGTATTTGTCTTACGTACTAGGGGTGTAGGGGTGATGTGAGGATTCCGGCGTTCACGCAGGTTAAAAATCTTACTGCAGTGTCTGTACTAAGCAGTATGTGAGGTCTGACGATGAAGTTTGTGAACTCATCCTAGATAAAGTGCTGCCTACCTCAGTGCTGAATATCACTACGGTCACCTTTGAAGTACTCCCCTAGGGAAGCTGTGCACCGACGTCAGCGCCTAGTCCACCCTTCAGAGCAATTTTGGAACTCTTTTTCTGGAATGGCCATCAGAGCTGTTGTTGTATGATCTTGATGTCCTGAATATCATCAAAATGTCTTCCTTTCAATATTTCCTTTATCTTTGGGTAAAGAAAAAAGTCACTGGGGGCCAGATCAGGTGAGTAGGGAGGGTGTCCCAGTACAGTTATGTGGGTGCTGACTAAAAGCTCCCTCAAAGACGGTGCTGTGTGAGCTGGTGCACTGTTGTGATGCAAGAGCCAGGAGTTGGTGAAAAGTTCAGGTCGTTTTTGTGTTTTTCATCTATCTTTCAGCATTTCCAAATAGTAAACTTGGTTGACTATCCAGTTGGTACAAATTCATAATGAATAATTTCTCTGACATCGAAAAGGTTAGCAACATTGTTTTGACTCTTGATTTGGACTGACAGAACTTTTTTGGTCATGGAGAACTGGCTGACTTCCACTGTCACTTTGATGCTTTGTTTCAGGGTCGTATTGGTGCACCCACTTTTCATCACCAGTGATAACATGCCCCAAAACATCATCTTGTCTCCCCAAAAGGTCTTGGCAAACTTTGACTCTCCTTTGCTTTTGTTCATCGGTGAGCTCCTTCGGGACATTTTTGCACACACCTTTCTCATGCCAAGATTTTCAGTTAAGATTTTCCTAACTGTTTCTCTATCAATGTTTACTTGGTCTGCTGTGCTTCTCACAGTCAGCTGATGATTTTGACGCACAATTCAATGAATTTTTGCAATGTTTTCATCAGTTCTGCTCATTACTGGCTGCCCTGACCTCTCTTCATCAGTGACACTTTCTCCCCACAGAAAAACATTTCATCCATTTGTACACTGCCGTTTTCTTCATGGCATTATCCCCATAAACTTGGACTAAGATGTCCCTGATTTCACTTCCACTCTTGCCAACTTTAACAAGACATTTAATGTTTGTTCGTTGCTCTAATTCAAGCTCTGACGTTCTCATGACAGCACACAAAAACACACAAGAATAATGAACACCACTCAGCAAGATACCGCCTCACGTCAGCACGAACATAGCTGTGAGACAGACACACCAAGGTTATGCCACCTCATTGAGTTGTTTGTACAGTGCTGCCGATGTAAGTGCATGGTGGCATGTTAGCAAACTTAACTGTCAGAACTTTTGCCATTTACTGACTTGTCCCCGAGGGGAGTACCATATTTTGCTGTGTATAATGTGCTCCTGTGTAGCATGCACTCGCTTTCATGTATGATGTGCACCCATGTTTTTGGCCCAAACTTTCAAGGAAAAAAATCTTTTGTTTTAATTTTTTAATTCAAAATTTTATTTGTTTATATTTAGGTACTTGTTTTTTTGTATTATAAAGGAATTTTAGCATTTATTAATAATATATTATGGTCCAAGAAATTTTAACTCATAAGCATAAATAAAAGAATTAAAAACATTTATATAGATACAGAATTATACTACCCACGTGTAATGCACATCCTTATTTTTCCCTCACAAATTTGGGCAAAAAAGTGCTCATTGTACACAGCAAAATACGGTAATTGGCTGGGCAAGGGTCGGCAATGGGAGCCTCACGGAGTCCGCATTCTACGGTAATTAATGAGAATAGAAGTCCAAGGGACGTTGGATCCTGTCTGGTCCAAATATCTCATTTTTCAGACCAGAAAACTGAGGCACAGACAGAGGAAATTCCCCAAAGACAAATGGAAAATCACACAGAAACCAGAACTCTAAGCCAGAGCCCCTGACGCCAGGCCTGTGCAGTTCCCTCTGGGGTACCGTCCCGAGGAAGATTCCGGGGGCAGCCAGAGCAGTGGAGTATGGCATGTTCACAGGACTCATGTCACACCACCGGCCTGATGGATGCTCCACACCAATCAGGACAGTATATGAGAGACTAGAGGCTTAAATGTAGAAACCGACCCGTATCTTTAGTTCTGGCAAGATCACTCTGCCTCCCACCGCCGCCTCTGAGGACGGGAGAGGACTTGTAACACGTCCCCTGACGCTCCTCCTAGCTCAGCTGCGCTTCCCTTCCAAACTCCAGCACCCTGCGGCGTCTCCGTGCCCCTGCCACGCGGGCCTGCGCCGGAAGTGCCTTCTCGTCCCTGCTAGCAGGCAGTGAGGAGGGCAGTCAGAGGGCCGGCCCGAAGTACAGACGACGAGGACTTCACCATTAATTAGGTCATTGGCCCGTGCTTTCGTCCTTGTCACTGCTGCTTTCGTTGTTTTCTTCTCTACGTCTTTCCTTTTATGTCCCCTCCCTTGTATGGTGTAGAGTTTCGATAGGAACTTTCACATTTTCAGTGGCATTTGCCCAGGAAAGGGTAGCTGGTCCTTCTCTGCAGAAAGGCCGTTGTCACGGGATGGGGGAGTAGCACGGATGACGACTTCAGCTGAAGCAGGGACACTGGCGCGGGACACGGCCCAGAGAGACGTCAGAGCGTTCTGTGGGGCGCTGGCCGTGCAGCTGCGGGTTCCTCCGCCCCAGGCCCCTCCATCGCGGAGCCTGGAGCTGGCAGCCACCGCAGCGGTCCTTGTCCTCTTCCCCTCCTCCCCCCCTCCTCTTCCTCCTCCTCCTCTCCTTTCTCGGGCTGTCCTCACGCCTTCTCGTGGGTCCCTGCCGCGCGAAGGCTGGTCCGTGCTCATCCCAGCTCTCGGACCTAGCCCAGACCCTCGTCCACCCCAAGGAGGGGTCCTGGCATCTGCACACCGCAGGCCTCCTCAGTCTCCCTCTCCCCTCTGTCACCGCCACTGCAGAGGTGAGGATAGACGCATCCCCTCCTTTCCCGGTCGGGGTAGCACGTGACACGACGTGGGGGGCAGAGACAAAAGTAGAAATGCACTGTGGGAATACTGGGGGCTAAATCAACCCATCCTCTCCCTGCGTTTACATAAAGGGGGTGACTGAGATGCACGCAACAACTCACGTCCTGACAGAAAGCCCCAGAAACGAAGGTCCTGAGTGTGTTCAGTCACGGAACTCCTGCCATCACCCTTTCTGCCTCATGAGGAGCATAAGTCTTGGCTTAAATAAAGTTTGGGGTGTCTTCTATTGGCCGGGCCCCCTCCTAAGCAAGACAAGGAGATATTTTGCTACATGCCCCTGAGGGCATCTGTGGCTGACAAAAGATGCTGTCCTTTTAGCACAAGTGACAACCCTGAGCGGAAGGGTATCCTGATGCTACTGAAACGCACTGCCCCCGAGGCAGTCCGTGGTCACGGCCATGACCGCTGAGACCGTACCTCCCGCAGTAACATTTCCACAGGAGTGGGGTATGTCCGTGGAGGGCGTGGGGTTACTGCTTACGTGCGATGGCCACAGCCTTGATCTTGTATGAACTTCACAGTCCTGTGAAGCTGGGCCGTCTTCTGGGACGTTTACAGGGGAGCCCGCTGGGAGTAGGAGGACCTGGGGGCTGGGCACCAGAGGGCCTGGCACTGGGCTGGTTTTGTTTTCCTCTGACTGCAGTCACTTTTCCTAGAGCAGGCCACTTTGCTGAAGCTAAGTGCAACATTTAAGAATAATCATATTATACGTAGTCTCTAAGGTTCCAGCAAAATACAGTCATGCACCACTGCGTGGGCAAACGGCCTGAGAGCTGCGTCGTTAGGCATTTCGTCGTTATGTGCGACCGTCGTAGAGACACTTACAGACACCTGGATGGAAGGTCTCGCCTCCCACACGCCTGGGCTGTGAGCCGGCACGGCACGTTACTGTGCCGGATACTGTAGGCAGCTGTAACACAATGGTCTTTGTTTACCCAAACGTACCTGAACGTGGAAAAATACAGTAAGAATAGGGTATGCAAGAGGACACACGCACCCGTGTAGGGCAGCCCCACGACCGCCTTGCAGGACCGAGAGCCGCCCTGGGGAGCCCGTGAGTGCGTGTGCGTGCCCGTCCAGGCCTTGGGCATTGCTGCGCGCTCCGGCAGACTGGTACCCGCTGTCCCGAGGGCCCCCGCCGCTTCCTCCTGACGGGGCCGGAGACAGCACCTCGAAGCTGTGAATTCTGCTCCACGAACAGGAAACATCGAGGAGAAGCGGGCTGGGTGAGGTGTAGATCGTGTGATAGCGACTGTCGGGAGGGCGTGAGAGGCCCGAGGAGCAGTGGGGATCAGGACCCAGGACGGGAGGCGCTGGCACACAGTGGATGTCACGGCCACGTGGTTTTGGCCACTGCGCGCTGGAGCAGTGGTCACATTAAGGAACTTGGTGTGTTCATGAGAACATGGGTGTGGAACTGGAGACTCAGTACTTTGACTTTGGAGATTTGTTTTTGGTTCCACTGAAGCTACCTCGGGCATTGAATTAGCGGAAGACATAAAACTTACTTATGTCATTACAACCTGAAAGTATCTCCAAGGTACCAGGACGGGCAGGCTGCACACTGCCACAGGAAGCTGTCACTAAGGGGGCTCCCGTGGACCTGTGTGCTCGTGCAGGATCTCGGGTCCTGCACAGAGAACATACAGCCTTGCACTCCGAAGACCGGCAGCTCTGGGGGCTAGGGGGTTGGCGCCTCCGGTTATGTAGCCCTGGGGACAGGCTCCTCTGTGCTGAGACAGCTCGGTGGCTGTCTGCAACATGGTCTGGGCACTCATAGGTGAGGGAGAGAGACTGTACTGCCAAGCCCTGCAGATGCCAGAGAAAGTGCAAGTTCTCCTGTGTCATCTATGTCTCTCTTTCTTACAGGAAACTCAGTGCCATTAAATCTTATGGGACCATTGTCCTGTATGAGGTCCGACATGGGCTGGAACGCCATTACGTGGCATATAACTGTGTTGTGTTCCACACAACAAGCTACAACACACCCGTACTGTCAAAAAGCAAAGCTCGGCTGAGGACGGGTGAGGCCCCGTTGACTTTGCTCACTGATTTCCTGAGCTGGGCAGCATCCCGGCCAGTAGAAGGGAGCTCGGAGGAGCAGGACAACCAGCAAGGTCTCCGTGGGCGACGGGGACGGAGAAAGGGAGCATCTAACGAAGGGCGGATCGTTTCAGGCAAGGTCACCTTCGTTTGGGGGAAGGGCAGGGGTGTCTCCTGCAAATGGCCTCACTAGAGCCGACCACATAATTCCAGCTGGACTGGTTCAAGGTCGCCTTCCCGGAGAGGCTGCAACTGCAGTCAGGTTACAGCTTCAGTCTCGGGGTGCTGACGGGTTTAGCGCAGGTGACTCCGTTGGACCTGTTGTCTTGTTTCTTCTCCATCTGTCTGAGGCCTAACAATTCCTCAGTAGATCCCCACCCAGGTGTGCCCAGCACTGGTCATGTGACAGGCAATTAAGAAACACAAAAACCCAGAATCCCAGTGGTTTTATTATGTTAAAATGCAGGTGACCCCAAGGTCATTCACACCTGATTCGGAAAGGCTTCTTTTGTTTGACTTCGTATCGTGGGGGAATGTTTGAGTGTGTGTATTGTATGTCACTTAGACCATTGGTGTGGATGTGGGGATAGCATCACCTCAAGTTTAAAACGTGTCATTTATCTGTCAGTGTCTGTGCATGCGCATGTGTATTAATGCGTAAACCAGCTTAATGGGTCATTCGCGGGGACACTCAGTAAATGTTGGATAACGGACATAAATTCGTGGATGCACTTAGGTTTAGATGTGCTCGTGTAACCCCGTGTCCGAGGGTGTGAGAACACATGGCTGTGCGGAGAGTGAGTCCCCAGGCATGTCATCCCATGGTTAGGTAGGGAAGAAGCCGGATTGACTGACCACGCTACAATAAATCTTATCCGATACCTGCCCGACACCTCTTAGAAAGACGTGAGAAATGATTAATGAAAGCCTAAAAGGCAAACGTGTGCTCGCTTCCTGCTGTTTATTTTAATAGCCCACTTTAGCTTCCAATCAAGACGGAAATGCATGCACCCGGCTTGGAGAGCTGGCGCGCCCAGAGTGCTGGAAGGCATTCGCACGCAAGCGCACCCACCCGTCCTGGGGGCTCACACACGCGCCTGCGTCCACACCCGCAGCCTCGCGTGCTTTAGGAGCGCAGAGTGCGTGACGCGTTGTCAAACTCACGCTGAATGTGCCAATAGTCACGCGCCCGGGTTCATGTTCGGCTCTGTCCGCAGAGAGGTCTGTGTAGACGCCTCAGTGGGCTGTGAGTGCCGAGACGAGCCCGCGGCAGAGTGGCTCCCAATTTCCAGCTCGGGGTGCAGACTTCTGGGAGGAGGTGCCCTCTGGTTCTGGAAGCGGCTGGGTGTCCTGGCACAGAGGGGCGGGGTTCAGGGCTCACTACGCAGGGGATGGAGGTGTGGCAGGCTGTTACCCTCCGCGCTCGGGTCACCTCACACTGCACTTCTAGAAGTTCCAGGAGTGGCTCTCTTCCAGGGCTGCCTTTGACCCCCCTTGTGACCACGGCGCACACTTCGATTTGGTCGCATTGTGCCTGCCCTAGCCAGCACAGCCTCTGCCTCCCCCGCCTTCCAGCGCCCGCCGCTCCCACACCCGCCCTTGCCTCCTTCACTCTGACCCTGAAAATTGAACTTAGGCACCCTCAGGGCCAGGGGGTGCCCAGTAGTGGAGTTCAGGACCTTAAAGGACTGTGACTAAAGCCTAGAGAGGAGGGACTTCCAAGGTTGTCCAGTTCAAGTGACGTCGAGGAGCTGGGTCTCCTCGGTCCTGAGCCGATGGGAAGCCGCCGTTGGCCGGCCGGCCGGTGGTGTTCCTCTAAGCCCGCAAACAGGCTAGTGCGGGGGTCCAGCCGAGCAGTCCACAGTGAGTGCCGCAGAGCAGGCTGAGAGCCCCCGCGAGCGTCAGCAAGCGCAGCCCCTAAGTCCTAACCGACTGCCTCCCCGCCCCCCTTCTTCTCAATGAAGAGGATCTGACGAGCACGAATGCTAGGTCCATGCTCACGGCCAAGTTGGAGGAGATGGGGCATAACTTCCGATTCGTCCCCAGGCCTCCACTGCCTGGGACTAACATGCCGCCATCCAGCTGGGGTCCTGGAGCTTTCTAATCGGCCGCCTGTTAACTCCGAATTCTCTCCAGAATCTCTCGGGCGAAAAGGGAACCGCATGCCGCCTCCTGAGACCGCCGCAGACACTGTCCCGACCCGCGTGGCCCTTGGGCTGTGCCCTAATGACGCGTTCCGTGTGGCACAAGGGCCGGCAAGCTAAATCCCGAAGACCCCTCCTGCCTCGGTGCCTGTTTGTGTAAATAAAGTTTTATTGAAACACAGCCGTGCCTGCATGTTTGTGTGTTGTTTATGGCGGTTGTGATGCTTGGCCCAAGGAGGCTGTAACACAGCCCTTTACTGGGAAAGTGTGCCACCCCAGCTTGTAACCTTGTCACCACTCTTGTCACTTCTTATTAGTCTGGCCGTGTACTAGCGAGTCAGGGCACCGGAGTTTTCTTGTCCAGTTTAGTCCAACGAAGACATCGATCCGCCCAGCGCGCGGGCAGGATGAGAGCTCGTGCCAGCCGGTTCCTGGGGACACTGGGCCTGGGAAGCTTGTTAGGTTTGCGATAAAGCTCAGAAGAGGGGGACGTCGCCTGCAAGCCCTCCCTGGGGGACACATCAGGAGCTGATTTCACCAGTGCCAGGAGCAGAGCCCCTGGGCCCCTTGGTGGAGGCCAATCAGAAATCACCAGGCAAGGAGGTGCGGGGGTGGGGGGAGGCGCGCGGGCGGTGCGGGATAGGGGGACCGGGTCCCTGCCCCGGAGAGCAGAGCAGAGCGAGGCGGTCGGAGGGATCCGGGCGAAGTGCATGAGCTGAGCACGGCGGCCTGCTTCGCGATCTCAGGCCTCGACTTCCCCAAGTGCCAAACGGAGATGCGTGTTCCCTGGCCGTGAAGTCATGGTGCGGGTTTACCTACAATAGTGGTGACACTCGTAATGTGCAAACCCGGGACGCAGCAGGGGCTGCATAAGCCTGGGTACCTCCCCAAACGGTCTCTCTTCCGTCCTTCAGGGTTCGCCCCACACACTCCACGCCGCCTCTGTCCATAACCACGTCCATTTTGTCTTCTGCCCCCAGGCCAGGGCCCCCCACAGTTGCTCTGCCCACCCTGTCGCTCGTTAGGGGAAACGAGGACCCCACCGGTCCTAGGACTGAACTTGAACTCGATCCTGCACTTCGCTTTGCTCTTCACTCCCAGCTGTTTAGAACTTGGAGTTGGCTCTCGGATGTGTAAGGGTGTTCCCGCAGACCCCTAAAAGGCTCACCTGGGGGGACATCTGGGACTTCGGGAGAGACTCAGAGCTGCCTGTTGTGTGACCCTGCTGTCTTAGCCTTGTGGGTTATGCCAGATTTCCCAGTGAGGTTCGGAGGGATTTATGTGGCTTCTCCAGGCCACTGGTGAATAAATTCATGGGTATCTGTGTGTCCGTCTGTCTAATCTTCTCTATTTCTAGGTAGTAACAATAGAAGTATAAACAAGAACTATTACTTTTCTGTCAGGAAATAGAGGAAGAGAATTTCTTGAGCGCTTCGGGCCTGTCAAACAACCTCAATAACCCTTTTTCTCGTACTCAGTGTCAATCAAATGAAATGATGCCTCTTGTAAACTGTGCCGGGTTTTAATTACAGCCAGATCGGAGGCAGGTTGGAAGTAAATGTCTTCCCCAGGCAGGTCACCCTGGGTCCCTTACAGTCTGCGTCACGTTGGCCGAAGGCCTGTTCTTGCTCTTGGAACTCTGGTGCCAGCTGCTCACGGTGGGAGTGTGAAAGACTCACGTAAGCGCGCTCTCGGGAGGCCAATCTGACTTGCAGGTAGAAAATGCAGCCCCCGCCCCACTTCCAACCCGGACCTGCCTGGAGTCCCTCACTGCACCCACCAGCGGGGCACAGCCAGTCGTTGGGGCTCTAGAAGCTTCTGTTTCCTAGTGGGGTATCTTTCCATCCAGTCCTCATTTTGGCCGGAGAGGAGTGTGTTCATCACTTCACGTACGTACGAGTCCTGTTAAAATGACTATCGCCTAGTGCAGTGCATCCCCAGTAAGAAAGGGCTGAGGGTGGAAATCTGTGTCTGGTCCCCACCAGGCCCTTCTCCCTGGAGGCGGTTCTGCCTCCGGGCTCTGAATCCCACTCCTCTTCCCCTTGGCCAAGTTCAGATCAAGGGCATCTCCCTTGGAGGATCCATTCGGGTCTGGGGCCTCCCACAGGACTGGAGCTTTGCTGAGAACGTGCTGCACGCGACCTCGTGCCCTTGGCACACTGACATGGAGGCCGGGGGCTGTCCCCACGGTCTAGATGGAGAGACCCAGGCTGGAGCGTCCGCGCCTCCCGGGTCGGCTCTGCGGCCCGTGCTAGTCTGCTTCCGTCCCAGCGCGTCACCGCAGCCCGTCAGGGACGCGCTGGAGGCTTTTGGTTATGCAGCTGCTCTTGTTTTTTTGCTTTTTCTTTTCTTTCTTTCTTTTTTTTTTTTTTTGCCTGCGAGTAGAAAACTGACTAAATGCAAGGACAGTGGTGCCATCTACTAGACACAGACTTTGTTCTCAAGAATCCAGGCCATAGGTGGCTTTGCTCAGAGGATGGAAGTCTTCTAACCCATTACTGACGCCATCACAGCAGTGCAAGGAGAGGGTGACGGAAAGGTCGCTGGCATGTGTTTCCCTTCTGCCAGAGTGTGTTCTGTGCGTGCCGTGCCCTGGGCATCGGCTGCTGCCCTGCGCGGTGTGTGAGCATCCTGACCCATGGGGTTCCATCTGGAACCGCGAGCAGCTGAGGCAGAACCCTGGGGCTCCAAGCCGAAGCCCCGCACTCCCGACCGCCGGCAGTGCATGCTCCCTGGGCTCTGCTCTGGCCCTTGACAAATCTCACCGAGCCGCTAGGCCTCTGGGGACTCAGGCCCCAAGCTCTGTTCTGCTTTCTAAGCCTAAGTCTATGTTTCGAATGGAATGGCGTCCCCTCAAATTTTTTACATTGCAGCCTAACCCCCAGTGTGACTGTTGGGAGACGGGACCTTTAGGGAGGTCATGAAATGGACCATGAGGATGGGATGTTGACCCAGGAGGACTGGTGTCCTTAAAAGAAGAGAAAGGTACCCCAGATCTCGCCCTGCGGGGACCAGACCCTTAGCCTGGGGGGTCTGTCACTGTCTTCAGGTAGGGAGTTAAACCACGGGGCCCGGCTGATGCCCCAGACAACTGCTTGTTGTTGTGGGGGGACCCCCGCACGTCGGGTGACCCCCCCACGTCGGGTGACCGGAAGTGTCAGAAGTAGAGTGTTCTGTGTGGGTGAGTAGGACCAGAGACACCCAGGACAGAGACGGGAGGCTTTCCTACTGTGGGTTTCCCTACATAGGAAAGAAAGGCTGAGCTTCTCCTATTTAGCTATGAAACAGTTTTATTTTCTGAAAAATGTCCGATGGCTGCACAATAGGAAGCTGAGGGAGTTAGCTTAGGGGGTCTCTCGGCTGTCTTGGGAAATAGCTCCAACTACGTATCCGTAAAGATCGTTTGTCGACACCCAGACGAGGAAATAACTTCCAGCTCTGCTCTATGTGCTACCTGAAAATCGCTGACTTCACCAAAGGCCCGAGAGGCCTCCCACCACAACAGAGCAGGAGAGGACACGGTAGTGGATGACACAAAAAGGGGCGCTCCCTGCGAGTCTTTCCCGTCTTTCCTGGCGTTGGCTCGGCCCTCCCTCATGTGGATGGATGCTAGAGGGGCGGTCCCCTCCCTCAGGAAGCAGGGTGGCAGGGGTCTGCCCTGTCCCAGGGGTTAGGATAATAAGGCCTCTTGGGATTCCTGCATAATCCAGACAGGCTTGCTTAGGATACTTTAAAAAAAGGATTTAAAACAAACAAACAAAAAATGTAGTGTAACAGGAATACAATCTTGAATATTTGAATTACAGAATTATGAATTGTATTAATGAGAATTATCCGGCTTTGATCATTTTAATATGCTCATACAAGATACTAATTTGGGAAGCTGGGGAAAGGGTTTAGGGTAACTATAGTACTTTTGTAATTTTTTTAAAGTCTGAAATTATTTCAATATATAAAGCTAAAATGATATATATACAGTTATGCATGTACATCTACTTGATATTTAATTTGTGATGGAGTAAATGCAGTTGAGTGATGAAAACTGTGTACAGCATTCCATGACATCCTGAAGGGGGACAGAGTTACAGTTCTACTCAGTCCTAAGTTCTCTCCTGTCGAGAGCTCACAGGGACACTATTATGATGACAGCAGAGCGACAGACCTATTGTCCTAGGCAACCCAGACCTTCAAAACACCATAGTCTTTTAAAAGACCAGCAAGTGATGTCCAAACGGAAGCAGGAAATAGCATTCCAGGAAGGGAGGAAACGGGAAGGAGGGAACCAGGGGAAGCCCCGCGGGTGCCTGAGGCCAGGAGGAGTGGCGTGGGACAGCCGGCCGTCTCCGGTTGGCCCCCGCGTCCTGAGCACTGCGGGCCCACTCTGCTCTCGGTGGGCAGAAAGCAATGTGCAGTGTGGAGCAGGTGCTTGCTTTCACGGGGCTTGTGCTCTGGTGCGGGACACTGAAAATAGTAAGCATAAAGGAAAAGAAATCATTTCACACTGAGAACTAAGTCAGCAGTTCAAGTGGAATGTGTTCTGTTTTCATGGTGGGGCCACTGAGCCCCAGACGGGCACCCAGGGACACCGAGGGTGCCGATGGGCAGTGTCTAAGGGGTGAGGGGGGATGGGTGGGAGCACATTCCAGCCAGGAAGCTCGACTAATGCGAGGTTACTATGCTGGCAACGAACGTGACGCTTTCTGGGCGTCAAAGCAGGCCAGCGTGGCTGGAAACGGAACGCCGGGAGGAAATGACGCCAGAGGGGAGGCGGGGCCCTGAGTCTGCAGCGCTTCCGCTTCCGGAGCCCGGGGAGTAAGTAAGCACTCCTGTGTGCCCCGCGCCGCCCGCGCCTTCCGCCCCGTAACCGGAGGGTGTTCGGTGCAGCTGACAATCACCACGTGTTCATAAGTTACCATCACCTTCCAATTTAGGGGAGCTCATCCAATTTGTAGTTGACGGAGACTGCTCCGGCGGCTTGGATGGGGGTTGGGGGTGAGGCGAGGGGAGGAACACCGGGGCTCTAGGAGACTCTTGCTGATGTTTAGGTCGTAGAGGATGGTGACTTGAGTTAGAGTGGCAGTGGAAATGCAGAGATTCCCCGAGACTGAACGCGTGTTGTAGAGGTGTAACTTGCTGGTGGATTTAATGGCGAAGGTTAGAAAAAGAGACGCCCCGAGCACTCGTTCGGAGATGGGATTTCAGTGACAGGCTTTGAGAAGAGTTTGGCATATTCCAAACTGGACTTCAAAAAGTCATCTTGGGTGTAGAGTTTCCTAAACCACCTTTATTGTAATCTGACCTTTGTAATTTTGCTGCAATCATGTGAACCTCTAATGTTATTAAATTGAACTTCAACTCTTAAATATGGTTATGCTGTTAATTTGCAAGGATTCATTGTTTCTGCCTACACATGTATTATGTTAAAATGGAATTTTACTTCATTATGGGAAAATGTAAGCCAGTAGGAGTCATATTTGCTGAAAATCTACTTTGGTGTAACAGGAAATACAACTTAAAAATAGAAATAACTGACTCCTGCATAATTCAATATTTATTTAATGCTGTGTCCCTGTACCTATCTAAAATCATTGTTTAAGAACTACTAATTTAATGCAATATTATTCTGTGCTAAAAAGAAATGAGCTATCAAACCACGAAAAGACGTAGAGGAAACTTCAGTGCGTATTGCTGAGGGAAAGAAGCCAATGTGAAAAGGATACATATTGTATGATTCCAACCATGTGACACTGTGGGAAAGCCCAAACTATGGACACAGTAGGGAGGTCAGTGGTTGCCAAGGGTTAGAGGGAAGGGTAGGATGACTAACATGGAGCACAGAGCAGTTTTAGGGCAATGAAAATATTCTGTGTGACACTATAACGTCATTGCACATTTGTTATTACAGCAGGGAGCAACTCCTGCAAACTACAGACTTTGGATGACTATGTGTCAACATACAAGGGCCGTGCGGAAAAAAATCCAACCATAAATGCCTCTACCGAGTATTTTTCAAGTTACATGGCTGGATACTTTCTGGACAGCCTTCGTAGGTCGATCGTCTGTATTAAATGTCATGCCCTGGTGGGGGATACTGGTATTAAGGGATGTGGCGGGGCGCAGTGGGTAATGGGACACCTCTGAACCTTCTGCTCCATTTTGCTGGGAACCTAAATCTGCTCTAAAAAACAAAGTCTGTTTAAAAAGCCACACACAGAGAGAAAGACTAATTTAAAGGCAGGCAAAGCATTAGGAGACACAGAAACCCACCAGCTAATATCTCCTGGGACAAATCAACAGTCTATCACAGCCTACTTTCTAAGGCATTTCTAGTGGGAATCAGTTTGAAAAGAGAGACACAAAGCAACAAATAATGTGTTGGTAATTACTCTTGTTCCCAGATTAATTTTAATGGCAAGCAGACCAGTGCAATACAAGATACCCCGTTGGTGTGAAACAGCTCATTCCCCAGGCCCCCAGCGGGCATGCAGGAAATGCATGAGGTTCTGGAATGAGTCCAGCTCCGTTATCCTTCTACTCGAGACTCATTCATTGGCTCCGGCTTCTGATTACTGGTGAAAAATAAATACAAAACATTTAAATTCAATGTGGAAGTTAAATAAGAGAGCAGGGGACGGACCCCCACGGGTAAATTGCCAATGAAATAGACTCCCGTGCCGATTACCAGAGTTTGTTACTGGAGCCCGAGGGGCAGACAAGTGCGTCGGTGGGGAGAGGAGCAGGAACCCCTGAGCGTTGTATTATGAGATGTTCTTGTGTTTTGCTATTTCCTTTCATTTCAAATCATCTCTGACTTTTCCAGGAAAGATGAGACACCTGAGGCCTCTCAGAGCCAAAGGAGGTGACTGAGGTCATGTTTGCTCCCACCCCTAGCGACCCACACGGTTAGTACTTTTCAGGTAGCCGATTCCATGACTAAAACCCAATTGTACTCTGTCACGTTCCTGACGGAGAAGGTGGAGATCGGATGGTAGGGCCTGTAGACCTGGTGGATCATTTGAAACTGGATCAGCCATTTAATAATAAGGAAGGGGAAAGTCGCTCTGAAAGTGGTCGATCTGCAGTGTGGGCATCTGCAGAGAGGGCTTTCCTGCAGTCCCTGCCCCTGCCCTCAGCGCTTCCCGAATCATCTCCTTTTGTCCGCCACAGACGCCCAGCTGACTAGCTTTTTGTGTCTCCCTGTTCCGGCCGGTTCCCGGAGCCAGGAGTGATTGTGCATTCAGCACGGCTGCAAAAACCCATGATCACATTAAAGTAATTGTAGCTTTCATTCCCTGGTGAACAAACTTTAAGGAAACAAGAGACAATTTCATGTCAGCTCTAAACAGCTTCCCTCTTTGTCCTTAAAACATTTATCCGTGTTTAATTTCGAAGAGGTGCATCGTCATGCAAGGTGGTGGATGCATCACGGCAAGAGGAAGAACCCCAGGAGGAGCAGAACAAATAAATGTCAAAGTGAACGGCTGTCGCACGGCCAGTGCATGCGCTTCTGCAGTCTCGATTGGCAGGAAACACATGGGCCTGTTGTGACAAACAACCCAGGACTGCGCCTGACCCGAGGATGCCATCGCGGGGACTCCAACTAATTATTTGGTCAAGCTCCCTTGGTAATTAACCCGAGCTATCCGCCCTTGGCCTCCTGCGTTGGAGTTGGCTCTCTGTCTGCAAGCACTCTGTCAATGCTGAGAGAACTTGGAAGGTGTAAACCAACTCCCAGTGCAGCCAGATCAGAGGGCTCTGCTGGCTTGGTTACACGCTGCTCACCTCCCTCTCGGAGGGCGCGTTCATCGAAGGAACATCAACGATTGAGAGACGAGGAGCGGCCTTTGCTCCTGTGAATTCTTTCAAACCCAGTCAATCAGCAGGCCCCTGAATGGGATCGAATGAAAGGGGGGTGTGAATGGGGAGATGTTCAGTGTAACTTTACTAGAAAGATTGCTGTCACTCGTAATTATGGATTCTAAACACCAAGGCTGACTATCAAGAAATGTGATTAGACGAAGGATTCTTTATTCTCTAATTTATTGTTTCCTTTGCCCATCCACCCACTCATTTAAAAGATTTTTTTTAATTTATTTTTTATTGTTAGATTATTGGGGTGACATCTGTTAGCAAGGATTACGTAGGTTTTGGGCATGCAATTCTACAGTGCATTGTCCACTTGTTGTATAATAAGTTCACCACCTCATGTGACTTCTCTGTCCATCACCATGCAAGTATTTTTAAGTGAATTTTAGACGTTAGGTACTGGAGATGCATTAAGCAAGGCCCCCACGTGACCTGGGGAAGACCTTCATTTCTCCAGAGCCGGCATTGTCGGCACACGCGGAGAGGGACCTGCAGGGCCCTGTGTCGTTTCTTCTCTTTTAATTCATTGCTCTGTCAATGTCCTCGCCTACCTTCCCGTCCCCTAGCTTATACTCAGTACAGCAGCCGAGGAGGAACCCACCTACATCTCATACCTGGTCGTGTTACTCGCCTTCTAAAATGTCTCCCACGTCTTCATCTTTCTCATTATCTTTAGAGTTGCCTACAAAGTCCCCTGCGACCTGCCACCTGTCCCTCTCTCCAACCTCATTCCCTGGCCCACCCTCTCCGGTCATCACCCCAGACCTGCTGGCCTCCCGATGCCTCCCACGCACACTCAGCTCAATCTCCCCTTGAGGTCTTTTCGCGGCTGTGCCCTTGACCTTGTGTCTTCTGGGCTTGCTTCCTCCTTTTTGGTTAGTCTCGGATCAATTGTGGCCCAACGGAGGAGGTCTTTGCTGATAATTCTACACGTGAACTAGTGACCCACCCCTGCCACGCCTAGAACCTTTCTCTGAGCGCTTTGCTTTCTGTCCATACAGTTGTCACAATGCACGCACGTACGTGCATCTGCCAGCATATGGGGAGTTTCTCGTGTAGCCACTTCCACAGAGTAAGCTCGTTGAATGCATAATGTTACACGTTTTGATTATATCTTAAGTATCAAAACCTCACATTAAAGCGCCTGAAATAGTGTATGGGCTCCATAAGCGTTCCTTCTTGTAAAACGAATCAACAAATGAATGACCTGTGTCTACTCTCACTGGTTCAGAATCTAGGAGAGCACGAGGCACGACAGTATGTTTTCATAAACGTCCACCAATGGCCTAACGATGGCAGTTCAGATGCTTCAAATTAGTCCTGCAAACCCCACAAAGCTCAGGTATCAGTGCAGGCTCCATATTTAGTGAAACGTCTTAAGTATAAACGAGAGACTTTTCTCAATCTGGAGAAGTGGTTTTGTGGTTCGCACTCACCGTACGGATGGCAAATGCGTGTGTCGGGTGCAGACTTACGACCTCTGTTATTTCTTGAAACTTCTCACGTCCGGGTCAGGAAATGAAACTCGGCAAGTAAACAGGTCGTCACCGCCTCGCGTCGTCGGCTCTTCCTGATCGGCTCCCTCCAGTTGTTCTGGAAGAGTGCCCTGTGTGTGGTGTCCCTCCTGCTGGCGCCCACCCCAGCCCCGGGCTTCCGCCTGAGTCCTGGAGTCAGAGAAAACATGGGCGCAGCACGAACCGGGGGAGGAGGGGACAGTCGGCCCAGCCAGCAGCCCGTCACCCACACGGACGAAGCTGTCCCCTGCACAAGTCCAGGCAGCGGCGCTGCGGGACGCCAGGTCAGGTGGGGCCCAAGGCGCCGGCGAGTGTCCGGACACGGGTGGGAGGACCGCCCGGCTCGGCGCCCGGCCCTCACGGGGCTCCGTCGGCCGGAAACGAGTCCTCCCGCCGCGCCGTCTGCTGCTTCCCAGAACCTGGTGTCGCGTCCCCTGCCGCAGGCGGGGCTCCCGTGGGAAGTCGGGGAGAAGAGAGGTGCCACGTGGTCACCTCGGTGCGGGGGCACGCCTGTGAGGACGGGGGGCTCTGTGTCCGTGCGCAGGGCCTGCCGAGGCCGTGACCCCTCTGTCCGGCTCTGCGGTCGGCTGCAGGGCCGTCCAGCCGCGGGGGCACAGCCCGCGGGGGTCGTCTGGTGACCACTTCGCGCTCGCGTGTGCTGCGGGGGGGTGGGGGGTGGACAGAGTGGATCGCGGTTGCTCATGGGAGAGCGATGTGGGTGACGAGTCCAGCATTCCAGCACAACACGGAGACAAGTGAGTGCCAGGGGAGCCACAGCCCTCGGGGTGGGGGAGTCACAGCCCTCGGGGTGGGGTCACAACCCTGCCCTCCCCAGAGTCCCGGGCAAGCCCACGGAAAGTGGGGTACCGGCAGCACACTCGTGTTGGGGGGCCAGCTCTGCTTCTGAAGCGCTGCCGTTCTGAGCGGGTACGGCGACCAGAACACTGCTGTGTAGTGCCAGAGCAGGAGAGCCCCGGCGCCCACGAGCAGGAGAGCCCCGGCGCCCACGAACAGCAGGGCCGTGCTCCGGCCGTGCCATTCAGCTTGCAATGGCCGGCAGCATCCTCATCGGCTTGCTTCTACTGGGAGTTGGAACCCGGTGGAGCTCATGCTCGAAAGTGTCCCCCTTCATCACTTAATGTCGGCATGACATCACCTCAGTGAGTTCCTGTGACCTGTTATACCCAAAAGGATAGAACTGGGGAGAAGGGTCCCAACTGGTCAGCCCCAACTGCTGGATTTTGTCAGGAGTACACACCGACGCCACGTGTCTACACACATCGCACAGTGACACGCACGTAGCAGGTGACCAAAGACAGTTTGCTGACAGCGAAGCGCTCGGATGCCAACAGTTAGAGATGTTCTTTCGTTGCTCGCTCACTGGAGCACACGCCGAACTCAAGGTTAATCACCGTTTCCCCCCAGAAATCTTCGAAGCAGCATAGAAGCTGCTATCCCTTTTGGTGTTCAGTTTTTAAAAATTTCGTTAGAAATGCATTTGGACGCTTCGCAGGTTACAACGAATGACAAGATACGTTCTAATCAAACGCTTAGTGTATCGTGTGCAAGCTGGCAGGCAGCTGGCCGCGCTCTCAGCTGGACGAGGTGGCCCCACGCGATCCTCTTGGGGAGCATCTCGGCATCGCCCTCTCGGGGAGGACGGCGGGTGGGGAGAGAACACGAGCGCCCCACAGCGGACGTGTCAGCCCCCCAGCCAGCATCATGTGCTCAAAAACTCGCACTGAGGACACAACCACAGAGGGTTGTCAATGAAGAGTTCATTGGTATGCCAGGGAGAGTGCCAACAATTTACTAATATTTAAATGAACGATTATCTTGCAAATAATTACAGGGACAGGCTCATCAAAGAGTATTTATCTGCATGTTTGCAAGTTAGCATCCAATCATGAGGTTTGCTTGTAGACTGGGGGGAGCGGATTAATGAAGAGAAAACCGTGTCTGGGGGATAGAATGGGACGGGAGAAATTTAAATATTTTTATAAAGAACAAGAGAAAGTGCATTATGAACACTTGCTGCTACAGCTGCAAGTAAATAAACTAATACACTTAAAAGACCAAGTTCAGATCATCTAAGCTATGACTACCTCTTTGTGCAAAGCTAAGGAAACCGTGTCCTAACTCCTCCGCAAACTCAGTTCTGACTGTGGTCAAAGTACCCCTTCTCACGTCAACACCCCTGATTTCCAGAGTGTGATCCACGCAGCAGCCACAGCAAAGGGTCCACGTACCTGCAAAGACGAAACGGCGCCTCATTTTCTGCTATTTCTCTTCTCACACAGCCACGACACCCACGACGCCCCTGGCACCAGGCGCCAGGGGGAGGGGCGGTCATGGCTCACACCGAACCGGCCTCTGGAGACACCGGCCGTCTTCGAACTCACGTCAGCTGTGACCTAGCCCGAGTCAGCGCAGACCCCACAGGGGAAGGACTCGGTCCTGCAGGACTGCACCCCCGTCTCAGCTGCCAATCGTGAGTCTGTGCATCGTGTCCCCGTGACATCGTCCATGGGTCTGACCCTTGGCTACAACAGCTCACAGGTTTCTCATCTACTAAAGGGCAGGTCAATGGTACAGAGGCACATGGGACCACAGCGGAAGGGTCCTCAGCGCAGGAGCCCCTGTCCCCATGGAGGCGGGGCATGCCACCCTGCCACACACGGAGGCTCTCCAAACTTCACGTTTTGGGGATTTTTATGGGGGTCTCATCCATCTCCAGCCCCCTCCCCTTCCCGAGGGTGGGAGTGAGTGGAGAGTACCCAGCCTCTCAGCCTGGCTCAGCCTTTCTGGTGACCAGCCCCCAGGGCCCCCCAGGCTGAAGCCCAGGAGCCTCCCAGGAGCTCGTCCTGTCACCTAGGATGCGCCAAGGGCTTCAGGAGCCCTGTGCCAGGAACCAGGAGCAGAGACTGAGACATGTATTTCCTGTTATTTCAAATGCCAATCCCCGGCTTCATTGGCGATGACTTTATATCTCTGTCTGTGTGTTCATTCATTCATTCATTCATTCATTCACTCCTTCTGTAACCACTTTCACATTTGTGGAAACAGTGGTATCTGCAGCACGCCTGGGGCAGGCTGTCGTTTTCCCTTGAAAATGACTGTTGCACCTTCCAGGCCGTACTCCTGGACTTCACCTTGACCCCTGCAGGCCTGGGGAATAGGGGAGGGCACGTGTGCTCGGTGAATCCGAGCAAGTTCATTCGTCCCCGGAACCTCCATGGGCCCCTGGGGGACTGTCCTGGGGCTGATCTAAGGCAACGTCATTTCCAATTCCCACTCGCGGCACCCGCGTCCTAGCATGGCCTCTTACCCATGCCACTAACATCCCTGTGGTGGGTCGGGGTGACAAGGTGTGGGGGCGGCCACCTGCCCTGGGGAGGGAGCCAGTGGCAGCCCGCGCCCGGGCCCCTCTGTCCCCGCACGGACAGCGAGGGCGCGTTGACGTGCACGTCGCTCTCTGGCCAATTCCAAACCCGGCCCCCTCGGCAGGCGTGCGGCCCTCCACCTCCCTGTCAAGCCCTGATTCCCTTGCTCCTGGGAAGAAGCCGATGGTATTTTCTAGAACATAACAGGCCACTGAGAAGCTTTCAGTTTCAAAGCTGAGGTTTTTTGTATTCTGGTTTTTATTTTTGTTTATGTTACTATTTTTTTTATACGTTGGTACTTTGGTAAAAACAATAAAAAATAATAAAAGCAAAAGCAAACTAGTCATGTCAGGGTAGAGGGAGATTTTTCAGATTTCCTCCGGTTCAGTTTCTCACACTGAAGATTGGATCAAAAAATCGATGGAGTGGCATTAAGATACGTTTTTGTGTGCTTGTTTCGGGGCGGGGGGGGGGCTGTCCTCAGTTATTGATCAGGACACAGCAGCAGCAGTGAGAGCCGCATGCAGAGGAGCCACGCTCACATCGGGAGCACTGCTGCCCGGGAGCCGCGCATCTCTGCACGAGGGCACGCCGACCAGAGGACAGGCCCAGAGAGGGGCGGGCGCGAGCACAGGGCCGGGAGATGGATGCCGCGCCCCAGGTGCCTTTGTGGAACCCCAGAAGGGGGCCCCCCGCCCGGCGCACCCCCGCCCGTTGTTACACCTGCGCCAAACCAGGGCGGCCATGTCCCCGTGAATCGGAGAGCAGGGCTCCGTGACGCAGGTGGACACCCTGTCCCTCACTGCCGGAGCAGGGCCGGTGCCTTCGCTCCTCTCCGGTCCGGTGGAAAGGTCTAGAAGTGAGAGGACGCTGCAGAGATCAGCCTGCTGCAGAGGTTGCCAGGGAGCGTGGAGCACAGCTCCTCGGCCGCCGGCCGCCAGGGCTCCCAGGACCTCGGAACTGCCCGCGGGGACGGCCGCAGGCACCGCGGTGCTGAGCTTGGAAGGGCTGGCTGAGCCCGGGACGCCTGTCT
>PVJL010013883.1:0-30351 GCA_004026885.1 Lyroderma lyra | reverse complement strand
GTTTTAAATACCAATGGAAATGGGATCAAGATACAATAGGAAGGAAAAAGATGTAGTGAATAATGACAATTTTGGAAGTTTTGGTGATAAAGAAAGAAATGAAATATAACTCTAGCTCAAGAAGAAATAAGGTCTATGATTATCTCACAATGAGCTTTGATCTACCACATAGTTTCTTATTAGCTCTATGATTTTAAAAATCAAGAATACATCTAACAGCTATGACTGTGGTGGTTAATTTTATATGCCAATTTGAAATGCCCAAATAGCTGGTAAAACATTATTTCTGGCTGTGTTTATGAGGATGTTCCTTGAAGAGATTAACATTTGAATCAGTGGACTTATTAAAGAAGACTGCCCTTATCAATATAGAGTGGAATCATCTAATCCACTGAATGGCTGAACAGAACAGAGAGACAGAGGAAGGACAAATTCTCTCTCTCTGCTTGAGCTGAGATATCCATCTTTTTCTGCCTTTAGACATCTTCATTCTTGATTCTCAGGTCATTAAATTCACACTAAGACTTATACCATGTGCTCCCCTACTCCGATTCTCAGACCTTTGAACTTAGACTTATACCATCGACTTTCCTGGTTCTCAAGTCTTCAGACTTGGACTGAATTTCTATACTGTCTGATTTTCTGATTCTCCAGCTTGCAGATGGCAAATGCTGGGACTTTTTCACCTCCATAATCTATGAACTAATTCTTCTAATAAATAAATAGACAAATATATAGATAGATAGCTCTTATTAGTTCTGTTCCTCTGAAGAACACTGATGTATATGTAATCATATGTGAACTTTATTTTTTTGGCATGCATTCTACTTTAATCCAAGGTAGCTTTGTTTATTATGATACAACTATAACTCATTTATCTGTGTTTATACTGTATGTCTGCTCTTTTAATTATTAAGCCCTTAGAACACTGGGTTCTGGTCAACACCAAATTCACTTAAGAATAAAGTTTCATGAAAGAAGAAAGTTTCAGGACTATCAACAATGACTAGAATGTAATAACCTGAAACAATGAGTAAGGGTTAAATACAACAAAGCTAACACCTTAGCTTCAGTTACTTTTCAGCTCTAGATTCATGAGAACAGAACAGTCCCATGGACCACATTCCCTGGAGACCAGACTTCACAATGACATGACTGACACCACGACCTGAAGCCATGACCAATTGCTCCCTGCCTTAGCTCTGGCCAATCAGTATAGTTCCCAGTCTCAGCTCCCATAGGAACTATGATTAATGATTGTTTCCCTTATATAATCTAGTCACTAGAGGCCATTGGGGGGCCAGGTTGTTTAGTGCATTAGCTCAACTCTGTGTCTGGGCTTGCTGCCAACTCCTTAAATAAACCTTTACTTTCTTTGCTGCAAACTCCTGCTTGTAGTTTTTGTTTGTTTGTTTTGTTTTTGTTTTTTGTTTTTGGCTTGGAAAGCTGACCCCTTTGAGTTTGCAGTAACAAATACAATAAGTAAAATTGGAATAGAATGCTATAGGAAGAAAAGGCAAGAAGTGTGAAGCTAAAATTATTCATTTCTATTAACAAATATTCTGTCTTCTGCAGTAATGTTAAGTGTGCTACGTGAATACCTGCTACAAGGGGACCCTATTAATATGAAAAGTTATATTCTCTAGAGAAAGCAAACATAATATACTAAGAATATTCCCTGTCAGAACCAGGATGTTAACAGCAGAAATGGCAGATACTGAGGAATAGAAATGATCACATCAGGCTAAGACAGACAATCAGGAGAAGTCAATAACAAAAAATGCACACAAATCTTAGCAATCAAACATCTGCACTGAGAGGCCAAACAGTAGACAAAACTTTAGGGGGGTAATATTTCTCTAGAAAAGCTATGATTTGCAGGGTGATCAATTGTGAAGACTAGAATGTAAGGGATGAACTTTCATCTTAAAACAAACAAACAAACAAAAAGTGTGGGATCTTAATCCCAATACTAAAGAAGATAGTAGCTAATAGAACCAGAATACAGGATACAAAACAAAACAAAACAAAACAAAACAAAACAAAACAAAACAAAAAAACCAAAAGCAAGATGAACCAGATGATAAGAGTCTAAACTATTCATGCAGAAGTTCTTCCATTTCACTTCCTGTGGGAGACTTGGGAAGATTAAAGGCAGAAAGCACTGTCATATATTTTAGTCTTCTAAGGAGAGTGTTACCTTTGTAGAGTGACTGCTCTCCCCCTTTGCTCTGTTGGGATTCCCTCACTCTAGTTCTTCCTCTTCTCTTTGGAGGGCAGAGCGGTGGCTGTTTTTTATCTTGGCATGCTTTGAAGTTGTTAGCAAGCTTAAAATAGAGTAACCTCTAAATGAACAGTTTCTGAATTGAACATAATCTTTCCTCACACACATAATATATACATCTAATGAACACAGTGTAACTATAATATCTAATTTCATGTGAGTTGATGATGATGTTGAGCATAAAACTGTGAAGAAAGAGCCTATGTTATGAAAGTTCCCACTGAAGTCAAGAATTTTCACTTCTTTCTCTTTGTTCTCTTGATATGTTGCCTAGTTTATTTTAAAATCATTACCAGCATTGCCTATATTCCCTCAATACAGCACCTTATTAATTCTATACTCATTTCCAGCAGCAATGCTATGTATTCAGTCTAACACTAAGATTCAGAAGTTTCTCAAAATCTGAAAAAATTTTCTCCCCCAAATTTTTTCAAATGCCAAGATTCGGAGATGAAGTTTCAAATCCACTTCTATTAAAATTTCAATGCTTAGATTAAGAAAATTATATGCTGATGTAATGGTTTAGGCAAAGAAAAATGATAAATGGTAATAATGAGAGTAATACCTTCCCCCCCCCCAAAAATGTGTATGTTCTAATCCCTAGAACCTGTAAAAGTGCTAAGGTCCATACAGAGGGAAACAAAGTTGCAGAGAAAATTAAGTTTGCTAATCAGCTGACCTTAAATAGGAAAACTATCCTGCATTATCTGGTTGGGTCTAATAATATCACAGGTTCTTAAAAATGGAAAAGTAAGGTTGAAGGGAAGGTCAGAGTGATACCAGAGGATTTGACCTGCTTATCCTGAAGATGGAAGAAAAAGTCCATGAGCCAAGGAATAAACATGGCCTCTGGAATCTGAAAAGGGTGAGAAATCAGTTCTCTCTTACAGCCTTGAAGAAGAAATAAAGGCCCTGCTGAAGCCTTGATTTTAGTCCAGTAAGACCCACTTCTTATTCCTGAACTATGCAACTGTAAAATAATAAATTTATCTCATTTTGATTGACTAAATTTGCAGCAATTTGTTTCAGCATTTCAGCAGCAATAGTAAATTAACACAGAAAGAAATGAGGGGTAAAAATAAACTGAATGCACATTATATGTTAAACTATGATATAAAAATGTTTCTATACAATAAAGAAGTCATGGTGAATGTCCTGCATAGTAGGTAGTTCATCATTACTGAGTTTAGGGTGGCAAGGATCACAGACAAATTGCGTAGAATGTGTAATTCTATGACAGCCAAAAAAGAAAAACAAATAATAATAATAAGATAGCAAAGAAAATGGAGACAGAACATGCCAACTCCTAATATGAGGGAGGAAAAAATAGACTAAGGAAAATAGACTAAGAAAGATTAGAAAAGGTAAGATTACAACCAGCTATTTCAAGTGTCATAGAGGCTAATGGGGGGTGGGGGGGTGGGAAAGACTGGTGGAAAAAATAGGGTGTGGTAACCATGCCAGGTGCTTCTGAATCAGATGAGCACTGGTGATGGGAAGTTACTGTTGACCTCTATTGAAGGAATTGTAATGAAAGGGCCATGGTAGCTGGAGTATGCATAGGAAAAAGCGTCGTGAATAAAAAAGATATGGGACAAGACAGTGTTAAAGTGAAAATGTTTGTGTAAATATTTATATATTGCCTTCTTTTCTAAATGCTTCTTTGTAAGATTTTTATAAAATTGCTTAGGGCCAGAAGTCTCCTGCTCAATAATTTCCACCTAAAATTATGTTTTGGAATTTGTAAACTGCTTTGTGCAATAAGATATTGTTGACAATTACTATAATAGTAAATGAGGGAGTTCCCTGATGGTGTAGTGGCTTAGGGCTTCGGCATTGGCGCTATCAGCCCTGCGGCCTGGGTTCGATTCCCAGTCAGGGAGCTACCCACATACCAAAAAGCAAAAAAAAAAAAAAATAGTAAATGAAATGTACTTAAATATTGGTAAATTGAATAACCAAGGAAATTTTCAGGATGAATAACTTTCCAAAAACTCCATGCTATAAACATGCTATTTAAGCCATTGTAATGTGTTCAGTTTATGAGTCATACATACATTCAAAGATGAAAAACTTCTTAGAAATACAGATAAGGAGACTTTTCTGTGAGAACCATCCCTTGACAAGTGGTCTGTGAAAGTTGACAAAATAAATCTGCAAGCCATTACGTTGATGTGCATAAGAGGGCCAAATTTGTCCAGATGTCTAATATGGCACAGATGGGCAAGCAAGGCATTTGGCTGTGGTTTTCTTGTAAATATAAGAGAAAGCAATACCCAAAGCTAACTTTCAAAGACAGTAGCCTTCCAGTTGGGGAAATATACCGAGCTGGCTGACTGTCACAGTGCTAACTGCCATCAGCAGCCTGCTGCTGTGCTCCTTGGCATCCAGAAAGAGGTACATACAGCCTCTATAAACACAGCAAAGCTGCAGCCAGAAAAAACTGTCTAACCTACAGCAGCTTGCTGACTAGGTTCTATGGCCTAGTAAAAACTTGGACAATATTTTTCTCTTATATTTTGTAAAAATTAATATAGGTATCAGATGTGGAAAGTTAACTTCCATGGCACACAGCTCCAAAAAAAAAAAAACAGAGAGGAAGGGAAGGAAGGAGAGAGAGAGAAAGAGAAAGATTGAGAGAGAGAGAAAGATTTGCATTGAGTGTCCTGCATGAATTTCTATCTAATTCAGTGGCAAGGAAAACAGAACAAATCATTGGAAGATATAGAAATGTAAACATTTCCAAACTTTTAAGTCATGGTCTGAGTGGGTGCCTGTGTGTATGTGTGCATGCACACACGCATGTGTGTGTTACCTTTTTACCTCTAAAATTTCTTTTGTGCTAATGAAGATACATACAATATTTAGTACACTTTAACAAGTCTAAGTCATTAATTTGGAGAATCAAAATTAATAAATATATAAAATGTATAAATGTTTTCTCTTGTGCCAGGATGTTTGTCTTAAATAAAAATAGCTCTATTTAGAAAATAACAATATACTTGTAAGTTAGAGTTTTAAAATTTCTCTTCTTTTTGTATTTATAGCTCTTAAAGTATTCTCACTCACAGTTTTTATCAGCTTATCAGAAAATGGAAAATAAAAATCAGACATCAAGAAATACCAGTTTCTATAACACTAGTAAAATAAATATAGTTACAATGATCTCAACTTTTAGTGTCCTTCACAATATCAAGAGAATACTAAAAGCACTTATTTTCAGAAATGTACAATGAAGGGAAAGGAAAATAAAATGGTAATTGAGGACAACCTCTTTCATATTGGAACTTTATCTATTCAGGCCCTATTTTTTCCCCTAAACTTTGAGAATTAGCAAGTTCTGTTTCTTTAAGCAGTTCATGTCTATCATAGTCACTTACTACTGAAAACCAAAGCTTACCTAAGATAATGACACACATCACACATACAAACACATTCTTTGTATTCATAAATGTAATTTGCCCAATATTATTTGTTTAAAAGGTAGTATTTCAGACTTACACATAAAGTATAAATACATATGTGTGGAGCCTGGCAATGGCAGTCTCAAAGCCAATAATAATGAGACTTCGGGTGTGCTAAAAATTTGGCTTAAGAAATAAAACAAAGTCTTTTGAAAAATAAAATATGACAAGCATTGAATGAAATATCACTATACTAATGTATTTAAATACATTAAACCAATAAATGGATAAGAAAAAGAGTCTTATATAAAAAATGCTCACTTTTACTATAGTCAGAGAAATGCAAATCAAAAGCATAGTGAGATATCATCTCACACCTGTCAGAATGGCTATTACCACAAAAACAAAAGACAAATCCAAGGTGGTGGAGTAGATAAACTCTATGTTTACCTTTTCCTATGAACACATTAAAATTACCACTAAAGCATAATCAATGTAGAGAACCATCTGAACTCTAGTTTAACAGTTTTATAATTAATAATATAAAGAAGAAGCTATACCAAGATTAGGAAGAGAGGCAGAGACACAAAACAGGCAGCCTCCTACACTTGACTGTGGCAATTGAGAATTGGGAGGGACCCCAGCCACACACTGGGCTTCCCAACCTCGAGTATTGGTACTGGAAATAAAAGCCCCCACAACATCTGGATGTGAAAAACAGGGAGGACTCTGACCTTCCAGTGGGCTGGAAGGCTGTGGAAAACATGCACCTTCTTAAAATGTTCACACACAGACTCATTTGCTCATAGGCACTCATCCAGGGCTCTGTCAGAAAGACAGTGACTCAGGAAACATCGAAGACATATAGGAAGAGACTGAGTTATGTGGCATAAGGAGACTAAAGAAATCATTACTATTTTCTCTGTGTAGGATCCTCTTCCCTGAAACTGCAAGAGAGATGCCACATTTCCTGTGTTGAACCCTTTCCCACATGGCCAAATCTGAATCTTCATTGGCCTGTTTAACAAACTTTACTTCACTCTGATGACTCCCTGGAGCCCCACCCAACTCTTGCAACACTGGAGGCACTTCGTCCACCATAAGCTAAGCATGTCAGCATTAGACTCTTTTTATGGACAACTCTTGATCTGGAAGCCCCAGGTGGGCAGAAAATGACCTTGACATGCTCAAAGCGTTTTGCTGAGTAGCTCAAATCTCAACAATGGCACCAAAAGCGTATCTACATAAACCTGGTGAATACCACATGCCCCACCCTGGTGACTCCCTGAGACTCCATCTCACCCAACTGAGCCTTACAAGTGCTGGTAGGTAATAGCAGGTCTTGGGGTTGCCTAGGCTTATTGTAGAGCCACCCCAGGCCCAATAGTGCTGGCAGCCATCTTTGGTCAGCCTGCTGGTGTGAATCCTGCTCTGAGAGGGAAGTCTGCCAACAGCAGTGAATAATCTGTAGACATGGCCAAATCCCCCAGCCAGTAAGCCTGAGAGTCAATCTCACACACTGACATGCCAGTGGCAATCACGGCTTAACTATAATAGGAAGGCACATACATCCAACAAATAAGACTCTTCTGGGGTACCTGGCATAGGTGACCAGGGAGACTGTGCAACTGGGCCTTAAAGGGCACTGCATAAAACTACTGTCCCAAGATGGGAAGACATAAAACCGAGGACAGAGAGCTCGGAAATATGGCAACCAGGAAGGGGATCCCTGAAACCTTTCCTGGAAAATACAATTGAACAGCCAGCCAGGATCCAATAAAAGAAACTCTAAGTGGTACAATGACAGCTAAGAGATCCACGCATCACAGGAAAACACCTGAAGGTTAAAAAAGAGAGATGAGCAAGCAAGAAAGGAGGGAGCAGAGATAGATAGAAACCTGACCAGACCTTGGCTAACTGAAGAAACTAGGAAGGAATCTGGGAACACTGAGGAGCAGCACAACACCAGGCAGCAGGGAGGCTGAGTGCAGGCCAATGGCTGAGACTCTGCAAGACCGTGGGTGAGTTGGACCGAGCAGCAGTCTGTCAGGGACAAATTTCAGGAGCCTCACCCAGGGTGGCTCAGAGTCTGAACAAATCATCCGTATTGCCCTAGGCAGGAAAAAATCCCCTAGCTGCAGCATTACTTCACTATTGGCTCTGAGTGAGTTTGAATCTGAGAGTGGCTGCCCTGGAAATGCTGAAATGCTAAAACATGGTCCTGGATAAAAAGCTGGCCCAGGAGAAGGAAGTAAGTCTGAGTTCACGTGAGCAGTTTGTCCTGACCACCTTTAGCTTCTCCTACATAGGGCTCCCCTGCTCCCTCCTGGGCTTCCATGACAAATGGACTGTTGTTGCAGTGGAGTCAGCAACCAGGGGTGCTGCCCCTGAAAGCAGAGCAGCCACAGACTGCCCACCTCCAAAGTCAAGGTGCAGCTCACCCTAGCCATCTTTTTCAAAGCTTGTCCACCAGCACCATCTATAGTCTGCTTTCCAGAAAGACACTACAGTGATACCAAATGGGAAAAGAGACACATCTTCCTGGAAGTGTCATAGGAAAAGCCCTCATTCCCAGAAAGGATGCCACAACATCTGTCGTTGCTACACAGAGAAACAATGTGAGGACCTTAGGATTCAAAGTTGCTCTGAAAAGAAAATGACAAATCTACAGAAAAAGATATTATAGATCTAGAAGTTTATGAACTAAGTGACATAGAATACAAGACTGCAGTTCTAAAGGTTCTCAGAGAAATGAAAATATATTGGCCAAACACCCTAGCTGAGATGAATGATCTCAGAAAGAAAATAAGTGAACAAAAGGAATATTTTAGTAAAGATGTTAAAAATATAAGAAAAACATCAGGTGGAAATTCAAGACACAAACAATGAAATAATAGAGGTGAAAAATAAAATAACTGCCATAGGAAACAGGGCCAATCAGATGGAGAAAAGAATTGGTGATATTGAAGATCATAACATGGAAAAAACACAGAAAGAAGAAGATACAGACTTCAAAGTCAAAAGGACTAAAAATCTCTATAAGAAATATCTGACTCCATTAGAAAAAAAAAAACATTAGAATAATAGATTTAGAAGAAGGTGCAGAAAAAAAAAACTCTACAGAGAGTATACTAAAACAAATAATAGATGAGAACTCTTCAAACCTATGGAAAGATATGGAATCCCAAATTTAAGAATAAAATAGGTCCCCTAGCTACCTGAATCCTAGCAAACCTTCTCCATGGCACGTGATACTGAAGATGTCAAAAATCAAAGAGAGACAATTTTCAAGGCAGTGGGGACATGGAGGGGAGGGGGACAACTATAACCTTTAAAAGGAAAACTATCAAGCTATCATCAGACTTCTTAGCAGAAACTCTACAAGCCAGGAGAGAGTGGAATCAAATATTCAACGTATTAAAAGAAAGAAACTTCCAGACAAGAATAGTTTATCCAGCAAAATTATCCTTCAGATATGAAGGAGAAAAATAGACTTTCTTAGACATACAGAAGATGAGAAAATTCTCCAGTATGAGGGGTGGTTTTAAGGAGACTCTTTGACCTGAAACAAAAAAATCAGAATAAATGGACTATTGAGTTGGGACAACAAAAAGAAATTTAAAAAGTGGGAAGAAGTAATGGTCATAGGAAATCCTCTATATCAATCACCACTCTAAATGTAAATGGATTGAATTCACCAATAAGAGACACGCCTTAGCCATAAGGATACACACAGACTCAAGAGTAAGGATCAGAAACATTACTCCAAGTAAATGGTATCCAGAGGAAAGAAGGAGTTGTTACTCATATCTAATGAAGCAAACTTCAGGTTAAAAAAGACAAGAGACAAAGATGGATATTTCATAGTGATAAAAGGGACAATACAACAACAAGATCACTTGACATTAATTAATATTTATGTTCCCAATTAGAAAGCACCAAAATATAAAAAACAACTACTAGCAAATCTGAAAGGAGAAACTGACAAAACACAATTATAGTAGGGGACCTAAACACCTACTTAACAGCCATGGACAGATCATGCAAACAAAATAAATAAGAAAATATCATCTTTAAATGACACATTACAGCAAATGGATGTAATTGACATTTACAGAACACTTCCTCAGGCAAAAAAAAGACTACCTACTTTTATAGTGCACGTGGAACACTCTCAAGGACAGACCATATTCTAGGAAACAAAAATAGCCCCAGCAAATTCAAGAAGATTGAAATCACACCAATTTTATTCTCAAACAACAAAGCTTTGAAATTGAAGATTAATTGCAAAAAGAAAGGAGAAAAGAATCACATATACAGAGAGATTTAAAAACATCTTATTAAAAAATTATTGGATCAAAGAATAAATAAAAGAAGACATTAAAAATATAAGGAAATTAATGACAATAAAAATACAATGTACCACAATTATTGGGAGGCAGTGAAAACGTCATAAGAGGGAAATTCATATCATTACCGGCCTGCCTTAATGAACAAGAGAGATCACAAGTAAACAACCTATCATTTCATCTTAAAGAACTAGGAAAAGAAGAACAGAAAAACCTCAAGTCAGCAAAAAAAAAAAAAAAGAAATAATAAAAATTATAACAGAGCTAAATGAAATCAAGAGCAGAAAGACAATAGGAAAAATTAATGCAACAAAATGCTGGTTCTTTGAAAGTGTCAACAAAATCAACAAACCCCTGGTAGACTAAACAAAGGACAAAAGGAAAGGACACAAATATCCAAAATTAGAAATGAAAGGGGAGAAATTACCACTGATGCTACAGAAATACAAAAGATCATAATAAAATATAAAGGGCTTAATGCCACTAAACTTAACAACCTAGAAGAAATGGACAAGTTTCTAGAAACATATAGTCTACCTGGCCTGAACCAGCAGAAAGTGGATAATCTAAATACACCAATCAATAGTAAAGAAATTAAAACAATCATATAAAAGCTTCCCAAAGGAAAAAGCCTGGGATCAGATGGTCTTACCAACAAAATTTACCAAACATTCAAAGAAGAATTAATACGTATCTTCCACAGACTTTTCTAAAATAATTGAAGATGAGGCAATATTTTCCAACTCATTCTATGAGACCAACTTTACCCTAGTACAAAAGCCTGGTAAAGACAACACTAAATAATAAACAAAAAAAACAAACAAACAAAAAGCAAAAACATATAGGCTGTATCTCTGAAGAACACTGATGCAAAAATTCTAAACAAAATATTAGCAAAGAGAATACAACAATGCATCAAAAAGATTATATACCACGGTCAAGTGGGATGCATCCCATGATCACAAGGATGGTTCAACACAGGAAAATCAATCAACGTGATACACCACATAAACAAAATAAAAGATAAAAACCATATAATCATATCAATTGATGCACAAAAAGTATTTGACAAGATACAACATTTATGTATGAGCAAAACATTGAATAAAATGGGTGTAGAAGGAGAGTACCTCAACATAATAAAGATCATATAAGATAAACTCTCAGCTAATGTCATACTGAATGGGGAATAGCTGAAGCACATCCACCTAAAATCAAAAACAAGAAAGGAAAACCCTGTCTCCACTGCTATTCAATGTAGTAGTTGAAGTTCTAGTAAGAACAATCAGACAAGAGAAAGAAATAAAAGGTATCCAAATTAGGAGAGAAGATGTCAAACTGTCACTATTTGCAGATGACATAATACTTTATCTAGAAAATGCAAAAGACTCCACCAGAAAACTGTTAAAAACAATAAACAAATATAGTAGAGTCTCAGGACATAAAATCAATGTACAAAATCAACAGCATTTTTATATACAAACAGCAAATCTTCAGAAAAAGAAATGAAACAATCAATACCTTTTGGATTGCAACAAAAAGAATGAAATACCTGGGAATTAACAATAAACAATAAACTGTATAGAATATATTGGTACTAAACATATAGACCTTGGGCTAAAGAGGACTTCATGAACCTGATCTCAAAGGCAAGGGAAGTTATAAGCAAAAATAAATGAATGGGACTATATCAAACTAAAAAGCTTCTGCACAGCAAAAGAAATCATCAACAAAGCAAAGAGACAGCCAACTGAATGGGAGAAAATATATGCAAACAACACATCTGATAAGGCTCTAATATCTAAATTATATATGGAACTAATATGACTCAACAACAAACAAACAAACAACCTAATTAGAAAGTGGGCAGAGGATTTAAATAGACACCTCTCCCATGAAGAAATAGAAATGGCCAACAGACATACTAAAAAATGCTCAACCTCATTAGCTATTAAGGAAATGCAAATCAACACCACAATGACATACTACCTCACACCTATTAGAATGGCTATTATCAACAAGACAAGAAATAACAAGTGCTGGAGAGGCTGGAGAGAAAAAGGCACTCTCACACACGGCCCATGAGAATGTAATTGGTAAAGCTGCTATGGAGGACAGTGTGGAGGTTCCTCAGAAAAATGGGAATGGCGCTACCATATGATTAGGCAATCCCCATTCTGAATATTTACCTGAAAAATTTAAAAATCTTAGTCCAGAAAGACTTATGTATCCCAATATTCATTGCAGTACTGTTCATGATGGCCAACATATGGAAACAACCAAAGTGACCTTTGATATATGACTGTATAAAGAATTTGTGGTACATATACACAATGGATTATTACTCAGGTATAAGAAAAGATGAAGTACTACCATTTGCAACAAAATGGATGGACCTCAAGAACATCATGTTAAATGAAATAAGCCAGACAGTAAAAATCAAGAACCATATGACTTCACTCATTTGTGGAATATAAAACTGAAAGCAACAAAGAAAAAAAAGAAGAATTAATGGACACAGTTAATAGTTAAGTGTTTACCTGAAGGGAAGAGGGGAGTGGGTATGAGAAGAGGGAGGGGGAGTGGAAGCCAAATACATGGTGAAGAAAAGAGAACTGACACTGGGTGGTGAACAGAAAAAGCATTGTAGATTGTACACCTGGAACCTATATAATTTTTGTAAACCAATGCCCCAATTAATCTAAGAATAAGAAGAAACAAACAAATACAGGGATGCATCCCAAATGAGGAAACAAAGAAATATGTCCCAAATACAAAAATGGGAGAAAAATATCAGAGCAAGTACTAACTGAAATGAAGGTATGAAACCTACCAGGTATAGGGTTCAAAACACTGGTTACAAGGATGCTCAAGGAACTTAGTGAGAACTTCAACAAAAAGATAGCAAGGATCAAACAGACATAAAAACCATAAAAAAGAATGAGTCAGAAGTGAAGAGCACACTTACTGAAATGAAGAATGCACTAAGAGGAATCAAAAGTTGACTAAATAAAGCAAAGAATCAAATCAGCAATTTGGAAGACAAGGTAGCAGAAAATACTCAATCAGAACAACAACAAAAATCTTTAAAAAACGAAGATAATAAGTAATCTCTGGGACAACATCAAGCATAACAATATTTGCATCATAGGAGTATCAGAATCAGAAAAGAGAGCAAGGAATTAAAAATCTAGAGGACGTAGTCCTGATAAACATTAATGTACCCAACACAGAGGCATCTAAATATATAAAACAAATACTGACTGACATAAAGAAAGTGGTTGACAGTAAACACTATTATAGTACAAAATTTTCATACCACATTGACAGCAATGGGCAGATCTTCCAGACAGAAAATCAATACAGAAAGAGTGGCTTTAAATGATATACTAGAGCATATGGATTTATTTATTATTTTAGAGTATTTCACCCCAAAAGAGCAGAGCATACATTTCCTTCAAGTGTAGATGAAACATTTTTCAAGATAGACCACATGTGAGACCACAGGACAAAACTCAATAAATTTAAGAATATTAAAATAATCTCTCACCACAATGGTATGAAACTAGAAATAAGTTACAAGGAAAAGAAAAGAAAAACACACAGAAACCTGGAGGTTAAATAACATGCTTCTAAATAATTAATGGTTCAACAACAAGATCAAGGAAGAAGTCAAAGACACCTTGAAAAAAATAAAAATAAAAACACATTGACTCAAAATCTATGAGAAACAGTGAAAAGGAAATTTATAGCAATACATGCTTACCTCAAAAAAAAAATCTGAAATAAACAATCTAAACTTACACTTAAAGAAACTTGAAAACAAAGAGCAAATGAAACCCAAAGTGAGTGAAAGGAAGAAAATAATAAATGTCAGAGTGGAAATAAATGAAATAAGGTCTTAACAAAAAACCTTAAGAAACAAGACAAAGACTCAATGAAACCAAGAGCAGTTTTTTTAAAAAAAGATAAACGAAATGGAAAACTTTTAACCAGACTCATCAAGAAAAAAAGAGAGAGGATACAAATATATAAAATCAGATGAAAGAGTAGAAATGACAACTGACACTACAGAAATACAAAGGATTATGAGAAAATGTAATTAATTGTTATATGCCAATAAATCCAACAAACTGAAAGAAAGGAATGGATTCCTAGAAACGTACACTTTTTTCAGATTGGATCAGGAAAAGAAACAGAAAATCTGAACTGACTAATTATTACTAACAAAACTGACTCAGTAATAAAAACTCCCAACATAAAAGGTCCTGGATCAAATGGCTTCACAGGTAAATTTTACCAAACACTCAAAGAATTAACACCTATTTTTTTCAAACTACTCCAAAAATTTCTAGAGGAAAGACAACTCTCAAGTTCATTTCACAAAGTCATCATTATCCTGAATCCAAAACCAGAGACATTACATAAAATCCAAAAACTAAAACATATAAACATATAAATATATATAGATAATAAACATAAATATAAAAATCCTCAACAAAATAGTAACAGCAAACTGAATTCAGCAGTAAATTTAAAAACTGAAACACCATGATCAAGTGGAATTTATTCTTGGGATGCAAGGTTGGTTAAATATCTACAAATCAATTAACGTGATATACCACATAAACAACATGAAATAAAATAGCCAATGACATTTTTCATGGAAATATGAATACAGGCTGATAAATTTTGCTTCCTTTTAAATAAAAAATAAATGTAAAATATATTTTAATGAAAACAGAAATATACCTACATATATTTTCAAAGCTGCATAATTATTTTTCAACAAAATTACCACACACTTTAATACACTTTAGCAATCTTGATGAAGCTGATCACTTGTTGTCATGGGCCTGCCACTTCATGGTTTGTCACTCAAATTTGCTTGTCCCACTTCTGCATCTTTGAACTTTCTTACCCAGCAACTTATTGTACTCACATGAACACACTGATCACCATAGGCTGCTTGCAATCATCTGCGAATTTAACTTTTTCCACCATTAAAAATTCAGTAAGAGCATGCTGCTTGAACAAAATGTCTGAACACCCTTTCATTCCGATGTGCACTGGGTGAAAAAATATAAGCATCTGTGTGTGCAATGTCAAGAATGATAAAGGGGAGATACCACGTGCCTATAGAGAACTGATTATATCCAGTTATGTCTAATGTTAAAAAAAAATTACAGTAGAGGTAAAATTTATCAGCCCACCCTCATAAAACAAATAACCTTAAAATTTGTATGGAGTCACAAAAGACCTTGAATAGCCATAGCAATCTTGAGAAAGCAAAACAAAAGTAGAGGTATTATGCTACCTGATATCACACTATAAAACAAGGCTATAGTTACTAAAATAGCCAAATTATTGGAACAGAATAAAGAGCCCAGAAATAAACCCACACCTACATGGTAATTTAATCTATGTCAAAGGAGGCAAGAACAAACAGCTCAGTATAGACAGCCCATTCAATAAATGGTTTTGGGAAAATTGGACAGATAAGTGCAAAATGATGAAACTGGACCCCACCTTTTATACCATACACAAGAATAAGTTCAAAATGGATTAAAAACTTAAATGTAAGAACCAAAATCATAAAACTCCTAGAAGAAAACATAGGCAGTAAACTCTATGCCATTGCTTTTACTGATTTTAATTTTTGTGACCTATTTCCTCGGGCAAGAAAAACAAACAAATAAATTAACAAATGGGACTACATCAAACTAAAAATGTTTTCATACTACAAAGATGAAAAGTTTTCATACTGCCTTATGATCCAGCAATTCCACTTCAGGGTATTTACCCAAAGAAATCCTAAACACTAATTCCAAAACATATATGCACCCATATGTTTACTACTTACAATAGTCAAGATACGGAAGCAACCAAAGTGCCCAACAATCGAAGATTGGATAAAGAAGGGGTGGTACATATATATAATAGAATATTACTCCGCCATAAAAAAGAATGAAACCTTAACATTTGTGATGACAAGGATGGACCTACAGGGTATAATGCTAAATGAAATAAGTCAGGCTGAGAAAGACAAATATCAAAAGATCTCATGTGTAGAATCTAAAAAACAGAATAAGTGAACAAAACAAAAACAAATTCATAGATATTGAAAACAAACTGATGGTTTGCCAGTGAAGAGGGAGGTTGTAAAGCTGGGTTAAAAGGTTAAGGAATCAAGAAATACATATTGGTAGTTACAAAATAGTCACGAAGATGTAAAGTACAGCATAGAGAATATAGTCAATAATATTGCAACAACTATGTATAGTGTCAGGTATGTACTAGACTAATTGAGGGAATCGCCGCATAAATTAAATAAATGTCTAACCACTATGATATACATTTGATACTAATATAAAATTATATTGAATGCAACTCTAACTGAAAAAGAAGCATCAAGTGTTGGCAAAGTTGTGGAGAAATCAGGATCCTTGCATACTGTAGGTGGGAATGCAAATTGGTGCTTCCACTATGGAAAATAGTATGGAGGTTTCTCAAAAATTAAAAATAGAACTAACATAAAATTTAACAATATCACTTCTAGGTATTTATCCAAAAAAATAAAATCAAGATCTTGAAGAGATATTAATATTTCAATGTCTTTGCAGTACTATTTATAATATCCAAGATGTGGAAACTACATATGTTCATTAACAGATGAATAGATAAAGAAAATGTAATATATACATACAATGAAATAATATTCAACTTTAGAAAGGAAGGATATTCTGCAAAATGTGAAAATATAAAAAAATGTTTAGGACATTATACTAAGACTAATACACCAGTTATAGAAAGACATTTACTAAATGATTTTATTTATATGAAGCATTTATAATTGTCAAAATCATAAAATCAAAGAATAGAATGGTGGTTTTTAGGGGCTTGAGCTAGGTAGAAATGGGGAGTTAACTAATCATCAGGCATACAGTGTCAGTTAAATAAGATGAATAGTTTCTACAGATGTGCTATTCAACATTTTATCAATGGTCAACAATAATGTACTGTATATCCAAACATTTGTTAAAAAGGATAAATCTCTTATTAAGTATTCATACCACAACAAAATAAAGTTAAAATAAAAGAAATGGGGATACTTGAATAAAGAGAAAAACTGTGGTACTCAAATAGTTATATGAAAAGGAAGATTGACTTTCATTCTAAAAGTTAGCTTCTAGAGACATCAGGTCCTTTTCATCATATAATGAGACAGAAAGTATACATGGAAACCCTGTCTCCCAATTTCTGCTCCACATAAATAGAAAGAACCTTAATTTGAGTAAATTCTAGATTGCAGACAGATACAGATTTTAAGTGAGTGGTATAGTTTAAAAAATAAGAGAAATTTAAAACCTTAAGAGAATTAGAAATTGAAAGTGAACTAAAATGTACATTGGCCTTTATAATTTATGACATATAAGAAAAAGACCTTGGTAATTCAACTACTCTTTCATTTCTAAAATGCTTACATTAACCTTTTCTTTTCTGTCATGTCTAATGGAATATTTAAATCTGTGCACAATATTTTATTTGTCAGCTAGTCTGTGAAAATGGAACAACACATGAGTAATCTTTAGCTTCCACAGATGTTACAGTCACAAAACTCAAAAATATTCAAGTAGTCTAGAATAAAAGAAAATCAGTAATAAATCTGAACTGTACAATGTTTGTAGACATTTTACAAGTACATTTTTAATCTGAAGTTTTGATTTACTAAATAACACAAGATATTGTTACTTCTGTCCCTTTAGTGTCCCTGTAGTATAGTTTGGATTATTGCTTTCAAAATAATGTTTTGAAAACAGAAATTAGATCTTCGGATTATTTTCTGCACAGTGATTTGATTATTCTAAATGTGTTTGTTGAGAAACTTCCATGATTGAAATTCATGAAAAAATTTAACCTTTGATTACTAAAAGTTACACAATATAGCCCCTTCTTGTAAAAACAGGGAATCATTTCATGGTGTTAGGACTTCTTAATTGCTACCTAACATTATGAAACACTTATTAATTTGATATTAATAAAGATTATTAAGTAATACTACATCTGTATCACCTAGACACAAAAACTCACTGGGAAATTAAAATATCACCACATGAATCACACACACACACACACACACACACACACACACACACATCAGCATTATATTCAACTACATTTCACTGAAATAATTGTGTTTTGTAATAGCACATTAAACTGCAGGTGTAGTGGTTGTTATTCATCTTTTATTAAGAGATTTCTGAATACCTTAGTGAAAATTATAGACTAGGAATTCAATATATACTATTTAGGAATATAGTACAGGAAATAGTGATTTCCATTCCAAAAAAAATAAAAAAGCCTCGATAACTTATTCATTTAACAAGTATTAAAAGAGCTCCTTTCACTCTTTTATTTTAATATAATTGCAGATTTTCAGAAAAGTTGCAAAAATACTACAGAGTTTCCATAAATTCTTCAACTAGCTTCCCCTGTTATCATCTTACATATTCATAGTAGAATTATAATAACTAAGAAATTATCAGTGGTACATTATTATGAACTAAACTACAGACTTTTCTCAGATTTCACTAGTTTTGCTACTAATATGTACAGTTTTTTTCTCTGTCCCAGGATTCGATCCAAGATTCCATATTGTTTGTAGTTGTTATGTCTTCTTATTCTCTAGTCTCCTTCAATCTGTGACAACTCCTTAGTCTTCCCTTGTTTAACATGACTTTGACATATTGAAAATCAGGTATTCTGCAGAATGCCTCTCAGTTTTGTTTGCATAATGCTTTTTAATGATTAGATTAGGTTTGTACTTTTGCAAGTGTACTGAGAAAGTGATGTGCTCTTCTCAGTTTTTCATTGGGTGTATGACGTCCATAAGCCATTATTACCAGTCATGTTAACCTTGATCACTTGGTTAAGGTCGTATCCCCATTTTCTCCATTGCATGAAGGGCTTCTGATACCAGTCACAGTCTTTGTCTTCAACTAGCCCATTGGTTGATAGAAAATGAAAAAAACAAAACAAAACATAATATTATGCATCATTAAATTTGTAAAAGGTATGTTTGCTGCTAAAGACCTTAACTGGAAAAAACAATAATCTACTAGAATTAGTCAACTTTCCCTGGAGGGTGTGATATGTAAGCTAAAATTTGAAGACAAATTAGGAATTAACCAAGTAAAAAAAACAAGCCAGAGAAAGAAAGGAAAACATGTTCTAATCACAGTATTCAGGATATGTAAAATCAGAAATGTGAGAACTATAATCAGTTAAAAATGCCTAAGATATACGTGTATTACTTATTGGTGAATCCAGGCAATTATGCTAAAGTTGTTGTCAGGAGTCTAATCTTAAATGGATTGTATACTGCTCTTCTGAGAATTTCAATAATAACCTATAAACTTTTCATTTTCCTCAAAACAAAATCTAAAAATTTTAAGCGTGCTAGTCAATTCCTTAAACAATATTATCTTAAGCTTCTTTTCTAGCCTCATCTGCTACTAAACCCCACTATTCATGTTGTGGGTGCCAGTAGTTACAGCACTAAAATCTATCGCATGTTCTAGACCTGTGTGCTATTACTTTGGCATTTTTCTGTCTGGAAAATTTCTGTGATATTGTTCTTTTCTTTCTGGAAAAATTCTAATTATTTAATAAAGTTTAAGACAAATATCAATTTCTCTATGATAACACTTCTTCTTTGCGATACATTATAATGTTTCTATTATACTGGTATTATAACATTTATCACAGTATTGATGTTTATGTCAACTCAACAGAATATGAGTGATTTGTGTGTAGGAATAACATCCATGTTTTTCTATTCACATTTTCTATCACAATATTTAGCTTAAGGTCAGAGTTCAATAAGTAACTGGAGAATGAATGAATAAAAAACCCCAAATAAATAAGTACTCAGTTTAATAGAAAGCTCCAACCAAGCTAGTTATTTTTAGTCATTATTGTGGGTTAATAAAATAATTCAATTCAAGAGGATTATTCATCTTATTATGCAGATAGAATCAGCATGGAGAGAGAAATTAATGTGACTTTTAATTTCCTGTCATAAATATTCAGTGACATTTGGTGAGATGGCAAATGAATTTTAGTTTCCCTCATAATTTATATATTAAAATCAAACTTTGTAATTATAATAAAATAAATATGCAGTAAGTTATTACTGAGGTTGTTACATAGTTAAAGGCAAAAAGATGGAAAATTATTTTTATACGTTTCTCTAACTTTTTCAGTACTTTAACATAATAATTATCATTTAAATTAACAATCTAAAGTCTTTTCAATTGATGAATGAGGTAATTTTTCCCATATCAAACCTGAGAATGAGCAAATGTTACTTGGAGGATATAATATAAATCTGTACCTTTTAAGCAGTCACTTATTAATGGTAAAATACTATTGATCTAATTAAAGATTTTAGTGAAGTTCTTACTTTGGCCAGTTTTTTAAAAATTTTCCTTCAAATCAAATAAACAGTTCAATTTGTCTTTGAACTGTCCCCAATTTTTTACAGAAATGAATTTGAATTATTGTCATTGAGTATCTTAAGCAGTCTTATATTAACCCGAGTGGAAAATATGAAATCAGAGGCACAAAGAAATTGAGTCAGGTGTTCAAAGTCACTACAAAGTCAATGTTGCTTCTTTCATAAACTATAGATTCCTGTGTTTTACAGAGAAGTGGCAAACTGAGAACTTAGGAAGATATTAAAAAATCATTAGAGCCATAACCTTGCTTTTACTAAATTGATTTTAACAGCATGTTTTATAAATTATGCTTCCCATTGATAATTCTCACAGAGTGAGTTACAGTAGTGAAAACTATACTGAAATAGTCAGGGCCAAGAAATACATTTCTGTAGTGGCGTAATTGCTTGTATTAGGAAAACGGTAAGCAAGGGAAACCAATGATATGGGGGAGAGGGGGAGAAAAGTATGATGGACAAGATAAAAGAATCATTACAAAATCAGATAATGGTAAGTCATCATTTCCAGTAGTACAAACAAAATATTTTCAGATTGACAGAATCAAAGAGAGAGTTTAATGGAATAAGATCATTACCACAGAGCAAAGATACTGAAAAGTGAAAGTAAAATTATGTCAAGTAGATCGTGAAATCCTGGACGGAAGCAATGTAAAGGACAGCAGAAGTTACTGGGTTTTCATCACCTTGGAGCTCTGAAAGAGCATGAATACTGTCTGCATTTACCCTCTAGGATAAGCAAAATCCCACCCATGTACTGCTGGTCCAAGAACAAAGTCATGGTAACTGAGTTTTAAATAAAGAAGAAAACAAAACAAAACACAGTGAAAAGCTAAATTATGGTGGGTCCTTAGGAGAAAAAAATAAAACCTGATTTGAAAACACAATCCTAGTTAAAAAAAATGCAGACCTGCCAAAGTTATGACTTCTTCTAGATTGTGTATTTGGATGGGCATAAACAAAGTACTTACTAATAGATTTGACTGCTCTTATGAAGACAGTGTTCAAGAAGCATAACTAAAGAAGGGAAAGAGGACATAATTCAAGCTTCTGAAAAGAAAATTTAGTTACAGAACATAAAGGTTTTATAGTGCTTTCTTGCAGAAAATAAAACTGGATGAGAATTTTTTGTGAGATATATTTGAATGACAACCAGTTAGAAGGGGAAAACATAATGATGGTGATGAATACAGAAGATTCTAGTTATTAAGTTGCAGGTAAAAAAGAATAGAACGTTTTCCTCTATAATAGATTCCTCCCAGGATATGATGATGTCTCACCAAGGACTTATTTCAAACTAACTTTATAAACCATTGGCATAGACTATGCAACTTTGATGAAAAAGGATACTGATGACTATTTCTTAGACCGATTATGACAAACTATGACAAAGGAGCGTAGGACATTTAAATAATGATATTTTTCAAGCTGTCTTTGTGCTTGAGACTGTATGCAAGAATTATCACTGTCCTGTAGAGGAGTTTGCTGGAATAAAATGTACTAAAAATATACTTTCTGTTCACCCAAAAATAGAAACAATAAAGGAGTAGTTTTCTGTTTTAGTTTTATAGCTCTCCAGTGCAGGAACTGAAATTAGATTAAAGGTGTTAAAATAAAAACAGAAATTTGCATTATTTTTTCAAATAGTATAAAAATACATAGATATGGAAAAATAAGTAACAGTATACTATTTTCATGTTAATACATATGAATAATGAAGTATTTAAAAGTATAATTACAACAATTTGATATCACAAGTATCCAAGAGCTAGTTTTCCGACATCATTGACTATTTCTGTCCTTTGTAATATAAGTAATTCCAAATGTGCCTAATTTTCAATAAAATAAAATAAAAGTCTTTTTGGTAAATTATATATTTTCAAATATTGCCACATTTTCCTGTAAATATTTTCCTCAGTTGGCTTCTACTCATTGTTTATAGATTTTTTTTCTTCTCTGTATTCATATCCAGATTATGTCACCTGAAATTTTCCTTATAGCTACTTGTGAAAATAGAAAATAAAATCAGAGTACAAAGAATTTTTGGCAATAATAGTTAATAGTTATTGCATGCTTTATATATGCTAAAAATTTGACTATTTTATTTGTTTCAAACTTCACTACAGCCATTTGAGATACAAGTTTTATTCCCATTTTACATGTTAGGAGACTGGAGGTTAGAAAGTTTAAGCACGTTTTCCAAAGTCTACTAAGAATTGATTCAACCTAGGTCCATCTCACTCAGGGAGCTGGGTTCTTAACACCAGTGGAGCAGAGAGGAAAGAGATCTGACAATCCTTGGGTCATTTTCGAGGCTAATATTTTGCAATGTGAAACTGGGGTAAAGATTTTCCCAAATATAGAAGGCATATTAGGCCTCCAACAGAAGGAAACTCAAATGCAGATTTTCTGCATTGCAAAATATTAAAGTCGAAGATCATCTCCAAAATATTTCTCAGGAGTGCTAAACTAATCCCTGAAATTTTTCTCAGGACTTAAATAAATGTAAATAAACTGCTTCAACCTGCAGGCTAAAGTTCTGCCTAATAGTCAGGATAGTTCTAAAGTTTAGTGGCCTTCATGAAAAATGTTTTATTAAATTGGTGTCCTATCTTAGCTTTCTCAGAAGATGCTCGAATACTCCTTGGAAGTGCCAAGGAGTACTAACTATATCTGGAAATAACTGTATAATTGTGAAGTATGTCAAAACCACTTCTTTGGTTATTCTTTGTCAAATCTCCTTGAGTCAAATATGCGTTTTAATGTCAGCTTTTGAATATTACTATATGGTCAAGTTCTGTGTTCCCACTTCCAGAAATATCTGTATTGAATCTATCCCTACTAAAAAAAATTGTCTTATGCTAACTTAATTTAGAGATCAACTGAGGTGAGAAGGACTTTCTTATAATTGGGAATCATGCATATGAAGCCAGTCTAGCCATTGAGAATTCTCAAAATTCTCCAAAGAGAGAGAGCCCAGTGTGAAGAGCATTCTTGCATGTGTGTGAGAAGGAAGAGTAGGGGTACAAAGGGAGGAGAAAAAAATGGGAAAAGAGAGAGATAATAATATATGATTTCCACCCTCATTTCTATTTCAAATGAGTACCTTCCCTTATCTAGACCTTCTAAGAGGCATTCAATCTCTGATGTCCCAAGTCCTAGAAACAACCACTAAGACACACATATTTGATATAAACTTGAAATACATATATATAATTTTATATGTTAATTATACCTAAAAACACCTGGAAAATAAAATATTGGAAATAAAAAAATCAACTTAGGAAGATTGCTACAAATTATCCCCAAACATTATTAAAAGATCAAATAGTTCTTTATATATTAGAAGCTAAAAATTTAAGACAATGAAACTCTTCAAATTATATAAGAAATTCTCAAATTTATTAAACTTTTCTATAAAAGTATCAATTAAAATAGCAGGTTTTCAAAATTTCATACTCTCCCTGTTGCATGACCTCCACATTTAGGTCCAACAATCATCATTCCCCAAAGTACTTCTTTCTATGCTGTCAGCCCAAATCAGTATCATAAAATTCAAAGCAACAAAAGGTCTCCACTTGGATACTCTGCTGTTATCTTAATATCACATGTCTAATTGGAACTCCTCCTCTTACACTTACTTCTTCCAAAGTTTTACACATTCAATGGCAGTCCTAGACCCTAGGTATTTCCTGGAGGTTGACTGACTCTTCATAAATACGTATAAATTGTCTTTTGCAGCTGTCATTAGCACGTGCAATCATTCTTCTTGGGAGATATCTGCAATGCTGTTTGAAGAATCTTGATTTTCCCTACCAAACACGAAAATACAGTAAAATTATGATGGTTCTTTCTCTAGTGTTGCTATCTCTTTCAGTCCTCCTGTCATAAATGGTATAATATGTTGGTGAGTGTGGTGAGTTGGGTCTTTCTCTCCCAACCCTGTGACTCACTGGGCTACCAGAATCCATGAAATAATCTCTTTTTTGTGCTCAAGGCTTATAGATTCTCCTAGGTCCTTTGCACATACTTTTCTCCAAGAGGTTCAAAACTATTTCAAGTGACAGTGTTCTTGGTAATAGTCATTTTATTCTCCTGCATACCCTGATTTCTCAGAATTTAGCTCCTCCTTCAGTAAATTTCCCTTCGGTTTTTTTCACCCACTAAATTAATGTTTGTGTACATAAATGGAAACACCTAATGGAAGTTGCAGAGGGTGAAAAAAAAATTAAGCGGAGGTGTTCCTCTTTATGCTTATCATATTACCAGCCTTCAGAATGTCACCACCATCATCCCACTTAGGAGGATGAACAGGAAATCAGTCTACATGCCTTTCTTCAAAATGCCACCATTTCAATCATGCATTACATCTACTAAATCAACCTAATAAATATTTTTTAGCCTACTCTCTTTTTTCTCAGGACTTAATTTCTTACTTTGTTCTCTTTTAAGTGATTCCATATATTCATTCAGTCCTTTTGTGGCCACCTGGGATTTATCCTGCCACACTCTGCCAAGATGATCTTTATTAATACACAAGTTAGATTGTTTTTACCATTTACCTGATTTCCCTCAAATGTTTCTTATTGTCCTCAGGAATACAAAATCCTCCTATTTTAATAAGATATTATTGAATACTTATGCAAGTCAGGATCTGGCAAAATAAAGGTGATGAGGTATACAAACTCCAATGAACAGCATGCCTTGAAGTTTCTAGAGATGAAGGTCTTTGAAAATGTAGTGCTTGTTGGAAGGTCACATGTTTTCTTGGTGCAGACAGCACACTTTCCTGGCTGTCACTAGAGGTTACTTGGTTAATTTCCAGAGATTTGTGACTTGAAAGATAAACATTATTTCTACAGTCATTGCCATCACTCCAATTTATAAAACATCAGCATCCTTTTGACCACTGTATGGAAGCTAATTCCTGCAAACCCTAAGCTCCAGATCTATGCATCTTTCTTGCAGCATCAGCGTTAGTCCAAAAGGTGTCTCTCCTTAGTGTGGTGCAGGTTGCTTTGTCAGTTACTAAAGTTTCATCTATTTTGGCTCTATAATTGGAGTATTCTTGAGTACACCTTGGAGTACAATTGGAGTATTCACGTGTACACCTTCTATGTAAATGATTTTTTCAGGTTCCTCTAGCATTTTCTCTTTTTGAAGCGGGTACTTCTCACAGTCTCTTTCATGGTCTGAAATGCATTAATTGTTCTCTCTGCTTATATAAGTTCATTATCAAATGCACTCATGTATATATATATATATATATATTAATATTTATTTCTTCAACTTAAAAAATGAGGATAATATGAGTAATACTTTTCATTTTTCTAGGTGAACAATTCAACATACAAAGTGCTTAAATAGACAAGTAGTGGCACTTAAACCCCATGGCAAGATAGAAGTGGTCATGTAATAGACATCAGGCCTAAGTAAATACAATAGTTTGATCCTCATGGATATGTTTAAGGATTAATGGATTAGAGTCTTTGTCAGTATAATTGATTAGTAGCCCTTAATATTGAACTTGAGCTAAATAGAAAGAAAAAACAAATAAACAACAATAACAAAAAACACTAGGTCTAATGAGCAGAATCTTGATGGAAATCTTTATTATAGATTCATAGCTCCTTTCCAAGTCTGGGACATTAATCAGTTCACAGATCTGAGAGTTTGAATGAAGGAGAATTCGAGTGCACCTGAGATAAGACTGTCAATTCATAAAACACATCTTCCTCCAAGCCTTTTCCAAAATGTTTTGCAGCCAATTTATAGAAAATTTTTGTACTGAGGAAGGAAAAATATCATACAATAACTTTTACATGTGCACAGATTTTGGCATGAGGCTGACACTAATCTCTAAGCATCCATCGCACCAATGTGGTTCACCAATTTGACTGGGGGCTTATGGAGATCAGGGGATAAAATAAATTTGGGCCTGAGTCTGTCTCAAAGTGTAGTGAGAACAGTGGTTCCATGAATAGGTTCTGAATTTCTGGGTGCATAGTTTGCATGTGTATATTTATCCCAGGCAGAATCCTAACAATGTTTTTCTTATTCATTCAATGAGGCATATTATAGTAGGAGGAGCCAAGAAGAAGCCCTTAAAGTTTCTTCTCCTTATGGAAAGAATAAACTGAAAGCAAAATCTCCAGGGCCATCAGAGAGATTAATGTTATTATCAGAGATCTGAAAGAAGTAGTGATGTTGATCTCTATTTTAACTTCACATAAATTACTTGCTTGTCATATATAGGACAGGTGAAATCTAGAAAATGAAATACGGGTTCCAGAAAATGTGATTAGGTGGTGACACCAATGAGATCTGCTCTTTTAGGGACATGAACTTTTCACTGGCGGTTACCTCTAATATAAGGCTATAGGTATAATGAATGGATTTTAATTTTTATGTTTACTGCAACTTTGTGCATAATAGAATCTACTTGTTTACAACTGGCAGGGAAGCAGTATAGTTTCACTGTTATTTCTCACAAATACAACAACTCTCTCACTCGGTGCCAAAATTTAGCCTGAAGAAACTCTGATGATCTAACCATTCCCAGGACACTTAACACTAGTACAGTGAATTGATGTAATGTTTGGACCTGATGAGCAGGAAGTAGCATACATGTTTATTTCTGGGCATGCTACTTGGTGGGGAAGAGATACAATGCCTTTTGCTAGCAAGCTTTATCATGGAGGAAATAGTTTGCTTTATTGTCATGTGTTTGTTTTTCCATCAGTGGTGGCAGAAAGGTCTTGATGGATTAGATGAGTGGTGATAGGCAGAGCACAGGCACCCTTTTTGCTATCATAGATTATGGTTGAAGCAGTGTGTTCCTCGAGCCCATATTTTAAGGGTTGACTTTCTGATTCCTGGATTATGGATAGGATAGTGGTGTGATTTATACACAGAAGTTCAAGCAGAGATTTCCTGAGTCCTCAACTTCCTGATCATGGCAAAAATTGCTGCTTATGAATCAGTTCTGTGATTTGTTCTAGGGATCTTTTCTGGATGGCTCATCTGGAGCCTGTTTTGTTTTTTTTTTTTGTCTTAGAATTGTTCAGCAAAAATCTAATTTTTGGTATTAAATCCCTTTCACATTAACCAACAAACTTGATCTTTATCAGCTGCCATTAGACCTAAACTAATACAAGATGTAGGCATTTAAGCCATACACATAAATTGAGAAAAAGAATAGGTCTGGAACAGATCTATTTTATCCAAAGCTATTTCATTCAAAGCTATTTTATCCAGTTTTTTTTTTTCAGTTACCTTTACTTCTATTTGGCATTCTCTTTCCCACTCCCACTTCCCCATATTAGATCCCAAAGGACTTATACTTGATTAACATGAAGCAATTAACACATCACTGAGCTAAAACCTGATAAACCCAACTGTAGCACATAAATACAGATTTACAGACACTTCTGGTTTAGGTGAGGCTTATTTAGAAGTCTTTTCCATTATGCTTTTATGGCTTCATGGCATCTTTTCAGCTCTTTATATTTCTGTATACATATGACGTCTATCTATTAGTAGCCATCATATGCACACAGAAATATAAAGAGCTGGAAAAATAATCATAGTCAAATATTGAGTTTATTTAACTCTCTGAAGACTAGAAATGTAGAATTAGAAGAAGAAAGCAACGTCTAGGCAAATGACCCCTTGAAAGAATGGTGACATTGCTTGTTAGTAATTATAATCTGGTCAATGTCCTCTGAATATAAATGATCCTGTAAGTCATCCCTTTTCCCTTGAAAATGGATTAGAAAAAGAAAGAGAAAGGCACTAAACTTTCTCCCACTATAATATGAAAAAATTACATATACAAAACAATGTCTTTAATAAAGTTTACAAATATTTTTTGTAAAAGCTTCAGCAAATTGAGGAGGTGGCAGACATTTACAGGATGCAAATAGGAAGTTTCTTTATTTAAATCTTGCTTTGATTTATTTGTTGTACAATACTCAGAGTAAGTTTAAGCTAGGGACAATTTTTATCCAGTGTTTATTTATTTCTACATATTGTAGTATTGTGTCTGACTTTCCTCTTTACAATATGAGATTTAGATGTTTTCTTCTCTCCATTTTATAGATAAAGATATTGAGCTACGTAAAGATTAGGAGGTAATTTAGGTATCAGAGTTGTGTTTTAACTTTGAAAAAAGAAGGTAGATAAATGTAATCAGTACTAATATAGAGATTGGCTCCATAGTATTGAAAATTAGATGTATAAAATATTTATACTTCCAGTAGTGATGGTCTTGGACTGCTGAAAGTTTTGGTGTGTCAGAAAGATTTAGTTAAGACAGGAGACTGTTAACAGATACTTGGATGAGAGTCCAAAGTTTTATTTAATTATTTTAAGGTCATAACAATTGTTGCAACACGTAATTTTCTTAATTGATTTATATGAACTTCTACGTGTAGCTTTTTTACATAATTTATGCACATTTGTATTTGTTTCATTCATACAAATAACAGTTTTCTTGGAAAACCAGAAATATAAAACTCACACTTCCTTTGCACAAGATTGGAGGGATTGACTGAAAAGTATAATTACATTTAAAGTACTTTACTTTTTTAATCCAGTGGTGACTTTGAGGATGATGGTGTTTGGATTTTCCCTTTCTCCCTTCTACTTATCCTTATTACTAAATCTGGTCTCTGAATGAAAAAGAAAAGTGAAGTAATAGAATTTTTTGAGAACAGAGATATTGGCTTGGCTTGGCAAATGTGCCTATGTTTACAGAGGAGATGGAAAAAAGTAAAGAGAAAATAGAGTTCAAATCAGGACAAGAAGAAAAGCATGTGGAATGTACGTCTGGCTTTGTTATTACATATTTGCAAAACATCATATGTAAATGTAGATAGCAAAGTCTCTGGGAGCTCTAATTGGTCATATTTCCTTTACCAATGAAACGAGGGAAATTGGTAATGCAGTATTCTTGTTACCTCAATAAGAACCCTTCTCTTTTCATTTCTTCATTTCCTAAACTGCATAGGCTTATGACATTTTATCAGCCAAATATATTGCCCACTAAAATGCAGAGCCTCTTTCTTAATGTATTGAATAATGCCTGTGCCTTTGGTGGACTGAAGTCTAAAAATGTCAGTTTTTTATTTATACAAGATCATTTGAAAACATTTTTAGACTGCTAATTATATTATAAATATGATGGATGTATTGACATAGATTTACTTCAGATACATAGCAAGTATTTCATGTTGCCACTTCTGTTTTCTTTGGGGTGATGGATCACTGAGAAATTAACTTAGTTGGAAAATTACTATTTATTCAACAAACTTGGTAAAAGTTATTTCAAGTTTTATATTCTAATGTAACTCTTGTTTTTTTAAGATATTATTTCTTCATGGTGTAAGCAGAAAGAACTATATTTTATAAAGTGGATCAGTCAGTGACCACAGTTTTTTGACAGGTCATAATTTTACATGATTAATATTAAGAGTAAAAACTGCTATTACATATTTAATATATGATAATTGGTATTTTAAAACCACAAAATAATTAACATTTTCTATATCCAATATCTTATAGTCCAATCTTGCATAGAAAAATAGGATATTTAAATAAATAGTACTAATATTTCAGTTACCCACTATTTTTACAGTGACAATATATAAGTGGATAGATTTGTCAATATTATGAAGCCAAACAATTTGATAGACTGAGTTGTTTTAATTCATTCATTAATTAAATTTACCCTTTTGATCTAATCTGATTTAATTATGTAGACATCGCCATAAGTCATTATGGAAACTAGGGGTATTT
>PVJL010013882.1:0-30367 GCA_004026885.1 Lyroderma lyra | reverse complement strand
CGAGTCGGGCGCGCTGATTGGTGCGGCTGGGATTAGGTCATCGCTAGCAGGTTCGAGCGGCCCGGACGCCGGCGGGGCCGCCGAGGCTGCTGTGAGAGGGCGCTCGAGGTTGCTGGAGAGCGAACAAGCAAAAGAGGCGGGGAGGCGGCGGCCGCACTAGCCCGCCTGCTCGCTCGGGTCCCCGCGCCACTGTAAGTCCGCCGCTGCGCTTCCTGCTCGCCCGCTGCTCGGTAGCGCGTCGCCCAGCTGCCGGGTCCCGGCTCGGTTCAGGAGTCGTGCGCGCAGGCGGACCCTGAGTGGAGGGCGAGCCGGCGCCACACCTGTGGAGCCGACGGCCGTCGGGGGTGCCAGCCCGGGTCTCACTGCGTGCGTGTTCGGGGCTGCGGGCCGCCCGAGCCCCGGGGGAGGCGCGCCCCCCGGCTGGGCGCCGCGGGCACCATGGGGCTCCCTGCGCTGGAATTCAGCGATTGCTGTCTGGACAGCCCGCACTTCCGAGAGACGCTCAAGTCACACGAAGCGGAACTGGACAAGACCAACAAATTCATCAAGGAACTCATCAAGGACGGGAAGTCGCTCATCAGCGCGCTCAAGAGTGAGTGCTCACAAACCCGGCCGGAACGGGGTCCCGGGGCTGGTGGGGCGGTCCGACGGCGCTCAGCCCTGGGCATCCGTGCTCCCGGCTGGTTCTCTGTCGGGGCACTGAGGGACGGGCTTACGTGCTTGTAACGAGGAGGGAAGGATTGGTAAAATGAGCGAGACAGCCGCAATCCGGTGAGGAAAGAGACCTCCCAGCCTTTGCGTTCTGGGATGGCCGGGAGGCAGCCGAGCGCAAGTGGTGTTCTGGGCCGGCACGGTGGGTGTGCGCGGCATACAGGTGTCCGGGAAGTGGGGCTGTGGTGCCTGGCGTGCCGCAGCCTGTTGGGAAATCCCATCGCGTCCACGACTCCGGCTCCCGTGGGGGAGAGTGTCTCACCCCTGGGTGCCCAGCCGTGGGCCTGGAGTGTGCCCTGCCAGGGGGGCGCTGCCTCCGCCCGGGAAACGGCGGCTTGTACTGCTTCGCTCCCTGTACGCAGCTCCAGCCCGCTCAGAGCGGCCAGGGTGTCCAAAAGGCACAGGCGCCACCCAGAGAAGGGCTGGGGTGGGAAGGCTGGTTAGCTAGCGATTCTTTGGAGCCAGTAACCCCCAAATCTAGAGTCAGGGCCATGTACGAATGCAGGTTCTGATCTTGTGTTTAGCAGAAGGTGACAGGGGTAGGACTACAGAATCAGAGTGTTCTTTTACTCTAAACTGTGGGCGAGGGTTTAAAAATAGCACTATATCCTGACTCTCTCCCTCTCCCTTCCTTTCCCTTTTACCTCTCCTCTCATCCTTGAAAACTCAAAGGTCTGAGAAGGAATGTCCTCAGTTCTCACTTCAAAAAGAGAAGTTTAAACTCATTTTTCAAGATTTTGTAACCTGTTGTAAAACCGTTTTTACTTATTTCCTTTTGGTAAAGGAGAAATGAAGTTAGCATTCCATGTATGATTTTTCCTTTGATTTTTGCAGAGCCAGGGAGTTTCTCCTTCCAGCCAAACGAGAGTGCTCTGGGGATGAGTGCCTTGGATTTTAAGATTGGTTTTTGGTGCCTTTTCAGTTTACCCATTTAAAAATAGTTCAGCCCATCTTGTAGTTTTGAGAATCAGGAGCGACATGAAAGCAGAGTGAGGAATTGTCTTTTGACTTTTATTTTTTCTGTCTCTGTGATGGATTTCTTAATAGGTGATACCTTTCAGCCAAGAAAGGTTGTGTTGGCAGAGTAGGGACCTAGCTGTGAGAATTGTCCCCCAGGCCTCTTTAAGGAGACTTAACAGAAGTCAAGTGCCTGAGATGTCATTTTGTGAGCCTGTTGTTTCTAAAAATGAAGAGGGATACAGTGGAACCACAGGGCAGCAGGTGTCAATCTTTTAAGGGGTGAAATAAACATAGAGCTGTGATGTGATAAAGGCTGTGACCTGAAGCATGGGACCTGAAGCATGGGAACAGACCCCTCCTTTGTCAGCGATCGGGGCCATCCTCGGTTCAGGGAATACTTGACCCTGGTTTGGTGTAACTTAGAAGCCCATTTATAGGTTGGGCCCCTGAATTTTGATTGAATCTCAGGCCAGCTTAATTGAGCCTCTGCTTTATGTAGTGAATGTTTGGAATCCGTGCTGTGTGTTGGGCACTGAGGATGTAGTGGGGCGTATTCTGCTGCCCCTGTGGTTACAGAGATTTAGTCCATGCCAGGCACTGCTCCACCCATGAATTATCTCATGTGCTGTTATTCATTTTACAAATGACAAAACAGGTTTGGGGGAATCCCTAACCCATAGCCACACAGAACTATCAGTGGGCCTTAGTTTTGAATCCCCATGTGGCTTGAGCTTGAGGTGGAGTTTTTGCTGATGCAGGGCTCTTAACCCTGCCCCATCCCACTTGCCCAGAATGGACCCCCTGGCCCAAGCCTGCTGAAATTTGGACTTGCATTTTGTATTTTGGCCTTGAATCTGAAGAGGGTGCATGTGTGTGACTGGCAATTTATTTGCCTGCTATTTTTTTGTGTGTGTGGGGGGAGGGTTAAGAGTTCTTTGGGTAGGAAGAAATAATGCAGTGATAGGGTTTTAAGAGGTACTATAGTTGTGCAATGGAATGGACTGGCTCTATAACTTGGCAGTAAGAATTATGTGGAACTAGGTGTTCTAATCTCTGTATATCTAACTCTACTACTTACTATAGTCTTGTACTACTAACTACTACTTGAACATGTTATGTGACTCCTTAAAATAAGGATGAAGTCGATCAAGTACTGTTTCCCAGACTTCAGGCATTCCGTTATCACTAGGTGCTAGCTAGATTGTATACTACTATACTAGCATTTATGTATTGTTTTTTTTTTCAAATGATACTTATCACTACTGTAACTATAAAGCTAATGTTTTTAAAAGTAAATTCATAATTATGTAAGTAATACTGGTTTAGATGATTTATAGTCTCTTCCAGCTCTAAAAATTTTATGGCTGTATTTTATAATTAGTATTTACAGATCTTTGGGTTTAGGTTTCATTTGTGTGTTAATCTAAGACAATAAAACTGGCCTCCAGGGATTGCCAAAGTTCAACTAGATCATTGCTATTGCTGCTTCCACTTTATGAGTGAGGTAACTGAAGATCAGAGAGGTCAGTAATCTGCCCAAGGTGACACAGCAGTTAAGCATATTTAGATACAAGTTTTCCGATTCCAAACCCTTAATCCTGAAGCAAAACCATCATTTAGGTCAGTTGTCTCTTGTATCTCCTTGAAAATCTATAAACACCATGAACTTCATAAAAATGAACCTGTTGAAGTCTTTCCCTGGAGTGCAAACCTCTGGTCTGGACACATAGAAGATAAGGAATAAAATAATTTGGGACATACATTTTTTTAAAATCCTGGTTTTGGAGTTAGTTCTAATTTGATGTAGAGTAGTGCCTTTGAGACTCCCAGTCACTTTTTTTTCTGTGCTGATTTGTCCAGGCCTTTTCTGTGGGCACTTATTCCCCCAAGACCCTTTTCTCTACCTGATTCATCAGTGTCTCAGTGAAGAGGATTCTGTGCTTTTAGGTCTCTTTCTTTTTGTAGAGATAATAAGAGGCTGGAGATGAAGTTCAGAGTTATAGAATTAAAAGAGTTTTAGGATTTCCTGGTTTCCGATCTTGACTTCATCCCATATGAGTTGACTCTGACTCTGGACAAGTCACTAAGCCTGAGCTCCTCTTGTGTAATTGAATAGCCACACTGATCTCCTAGGAGGGTGTGAAGCTATACGTATAAAGGAAGTAGTTTTGAACCTGGTGCATAGCACTGCTCAATTAATGATAATTATCATTGTCCAGCATTCAGTGTTGTCAAGACTTGGAGCAAAAGTCACTTCAGAGCAGAAGGGCATTTTTTGGTTTGGTGTAAGGAGTTAGGCCTAGGCCTCCTTCATGCCAGTTGGTAACCTACACAGTTGTGTGTGTATTAACTAACTATTGGTGGGAAGAATGCTGGTAATCTGTACAAAGCAGGCCTGGGCAGACTTTTTTAGGGTAAAGACATTTCTCCAAGTGTCGTGGTCCACTAGCTGTTTATTTTCTTATGTAGGTGGTCACCCCAAATTGCTTGGTGGTCCACTTGTGGACCATGATTGACATCTTGCCCAGCCCTGGTATAAAGTTATGGTTATGCCAAAAGAAGCACCAGAAGTTTTTTTGTTTTTTGTTTTTTTCAAGATAAGTCTCCTTACATCTTGGCTATGTCTAATAACACCTGGCAGCTTAAATTTTCAGTCTTCTTGCTAGATTAACCTCCCACTTCCGTGGCTGGACTGGCTACTTCTCTCTGCCCTTGCAGGAAAAGCTTGCAGAATGCATTGAATTTCATGTTTGGCTGTTTCATGGACTCACTGGCAAAACAGATGTGGTTTCAAAGAAGTGAATATGAATCAGGCTGTTGGTTTTGAGGAGTGGTGAGGGTTTTCAGGAGCTGTGTTTCTTGACAGTTGGTTTATGGACTCGTTGCTGGGGATATGTCACTTTAAATTTGACTTCTGTTTTCTGAAGACAGTGAGTATTTACCTTTTTTCTGATAGCCTAAGGTGGGAGGGGTGGGGCAGAAATACACATTTTGAAATGTCAACTTTATTGAGGTATAATTTGCCTTGCCATAAAGTTCACCCATTTGAATAAAGCATCCAATACAGTGGTTTCTCATACATTCACAGTATTGTGGAACCAGCACCACAGTCAGTCTTAGAACATTTTCATCACCCCCAAAAGAAACACGATTCCCATTAGCAATCATTGACCATTTCTTCCCAACTGCCCATTCCACCCTCACCCCAATCCCTAGTCAAACCTCATGTATTTTCTGTCTCTGTAGTTATGCCTATTTTGGACATCAGAAGTACAATTTTAAATATTAATAGTTTTCTCCTAGATAGTGGTGAGTAACTTGAGGCACAGAGTTCTTGATTAGAATCCCCTAAGTTGCTGTCCTTCAGTGGGAGGTGAGGTCCCAAAGACTGATCTGTGTTCCAGGGACCAGAGAAACCCAGGTGTGCCTCTGTGTTTCCAACCCACACGAGTGGAATGGCTTCATTCTAGTTTATGATACTTTAATGGATGCAGAGATTACCAGAACAAGACCAAGAATCCAGCCCCTTCTCTCAGTGAGCTTTTAGTTAAGGTGGGCCAAGCTGTGTGATCCTGAATTAAGCTTTACTTTGGGGTTGGTGTTCCTTTGGGTGATACTTTTTTGTTTTTTAATAAAATGAAGTGAATGTATTTATATTTCTCTAGTTGAGCCTATACTTTTCATGAGGCTTTTGGGAATGACATGCCTTTTTCAGTGCATTCTTGGCAGTTAATAATTCTGAGACCTCTGACATGCATCACATCTCCAAGGCAGTCATAGTGAATTTTAACAGAAAGAAGTAGTCTAATAAGAATGCCAGCAGCTCTTGTTTATTCAGCACTTCCCAAGTACCCAGCCCTATGTACAGTACACACGTCTTAGTCCTTACTGCCATCCTGTGACGTGAACACTCTTATTTTTCTGTATTTTATAGTTGGGGTAACTTGTCTAAGATCACATAGCTAGGAAGTTGTTGAACCAAGTTTTGGACCTGGCAGTTGACTGTGGGCCCTTCTCTTGAACATAACCCCTCAGGGCTTCCCTAAACACACTGGCAGTGAAGATGCAAATTCTTCGTAGATTTAGAGTTTAGAAAGGAGAAACATGCAATAGCTGCCAGATTAAGTGAGAATATTGTCCTATCCCTGTTGTTTTTCAAACTCGGAGTCCTCGGTAGCAAAGAATAGCTGAGATTTTGTATTATGCTCTGAAGTTTTGTGTTTCTCTTTCCACAGAATTAAAGAGCCAGTGTTGGCTAGAGGGGCAAAGGAGGGTGTCTGACTGTCTCTTGGCTTGTGAAGCAATAGAGTTTCATTTAGGGGTAGCACTGAGTGCTTATCAATGATTCTTTTTTTATATATTTGTAAAAAATACATACCTTTATAGCACTAGTTTCTTTTTTGAATTGCAATTTTTAATTGAGGTATTAGTGACATTATTTAGGATGTACAACATAATGATTCAATATTTGTATATATTATGAGATGATTGCTACAATAAGTCTATTAATTATATCACCTACAGTTATAAATGTTTTTTTCTTGTGATGAAAACTGTTAAGATTTACTCTCTTAGCAATTTTCACTGTATAAACACTATATACTATGGTATTATTAACTATAGTCACTATGTTGTACATTACATCCCCATGAGTTACTTATTTTATAACTAGAAGTGATTATCTATTAGCTGGATAATAAAGCATCAAACAGGGAGACCCAAAACCTGTTTCTGGGTCTGATTTGGTAAGATCAATGGTTCATCCTCTTTGCTCATTAAAACAAAAGTAAAACAATGGGTGTCTAGAGTTGCATGCTTTAAGGCATGTCACCCTTTTGTACTTTTCTATGATTTGATATGGTCTTTTGCGATAGTGAGGTGAGCCCTTTCTGAATGGCATTAACTCCAGGGATGTTCAGTGCCAACCTGCTTTGTTTAGGAGTAATTGTATTACTCACAAAATCCTAATGGAACAAATGGGTATGGAGTTAGCAAAACATTTTCCGAGGGTTCCCTGGTGGTGGTGTAGCTATCTATGATTTGGCGCTCTCACCGCCGCGGCCTGGATTCGATTCCCTGCCAGGGAAGTAACCAGAAAAACTCCCCACAAAACATTTCCCCCAGTTCCTTTGCTTTGCTTTCGCACCTTGCAAATAAAAGAGGAAAAAAGCATTTCCTAATTATTTGTAAACATTGATAATTCACAATACTGACATTTGGAGTATTACTCATGCAAATATAAACAACAGCAAATTAAATCCAAACAAGATTTTGTAGTTTTTATATAATATTGGCTTTAAAAAAAATCCTTCCACTTTTATGCATTTTGCTCTCAATTAGAATGAATAAATTACATCTAGTCTGTAGTTCTTAACCCACTAACTGAGGCTTACGCTCTCCTCCAACTCCCTTTTTAAAAATAATTAATAGACTTTGTTTCAAAGTGGTTTAAGGTTTACAGAACAACTGCGTGGAAAGTAAAGCGTTCTCATATAGCCTCTATACCTATTCTTCCTTATTATTAGCATCTGGCATTAGCGTGGTACTTTTTTTTACAATAGTGATGTGCTGTTATTAATTAAACCTGTAGATTCCATTAGGATTTACTCTTTGTGTTGTACATTTATGGGTTTTGACAAATGTCTAATTGTAAATGTATTGGCCATTACAGTATCATACAGAATAGTTTCACTGCCCTGAAGATCGTGCTCTTCCTCTTTTTCCCTGTGCCCCATCCTTTGCAACTGCTGATCTTTTTACTGTTTCCCTGGTTTTGCCTTTTCTAGAATGTCATATCATTGGAATCATACAGTATGTAGCCTTTTCAGATTGACTTCTTTCATTTAGCAGTATGCACTTAGGGTTCCTCCATTCTTTTTGTGACTTGATAGCTAATTTTTTAAAATCATTGACTAATATTCCATTGTCTGAAAGTACCACATGAATATATCCATTCATCTATTGAAGGGCATCTTGGTTGCTTCCAATTGTTGGCAACTATGAATAAAGCTGCTATAAACATTTGTGTGCAGATTTATGTGTGGACATAAGTTTTCAACTCCTTTGGGTAAACACCTAGGAGCCTAATTGCTGGATGATATGGTAAAGGGTATGCTTATTTTTTTAGGGAACTGCCAAACTGTCTTGCAAAGTGGCTGTGTAGGTTGGTGCAAAAGTAATTGCGGTTTTGAACTGTGAATTTTAAATCATTATTACTAGGCTCAAGCACATCTTTATTAATCAAAATAGGAACCTTACAATCAACACTTTTTTTTGCCAATGAGAAATAATTTGTTTATTCCTGTAGTGTAAAAATTTGTGCTTTGGCATTCGACAAACTCTTGGAAAGCATTTTCTGCATCCTGTTGGTTGTGGAAGTGTTTTCCCTGCAAAAAGTTGTCCAAGTGCTTGAAGAAGTGGTAGTTAGTTGGCGAGAGGTCAGTTGCATATGGTGGTTGGGGCAAAACTTAGTAGCCCAGTTCTTTCAACTTTTGAAGTGTTGTTTGTGCGATGTGCGGCTGTGAAGAATTGGGCCTTTTCTGTTGACCAATGTGGACAGCAGGCATTACAGTTTTCGGTGCATCTCATCGATTTGCTGAGCTTACTTCCCAAATGTAGTGGTTTTGCTGGTATTCAGAAAGGTATAGTGGATCAGACCAGCAGCAGACCACCAAACAATGACCGTGACCTTTTTTTGGTGCAAGTTTGGCTTTGGGAAGAGCTTTGGAGCTTCTTCTTGGTCTAGCCACTGACCTAGTCATGTCTGGTTGTCATATAAAATTCAGTTTTTATTGCATGTCACAATCCGATTGAGAAATGGTTTGTTATTGATGCCTAGAATAAGAGAAGACGACACTTCAAAATGATGATTTTTTAAATTTCCGATCAGCTAATGAGGCACCCACTTACTGAGCTTTTTCACCTTTCCGTTTTGCTTCAAATGCAGAACAACAGTAGAATGGTCTATGTTGAGTTCTTCAGCAGCTTCTCATGTAGTTGTAAGAGGATCAGCTTCAGTGATTGCTCTCAGTTGGTCATTGTCAACTTCCAATGGCCGGCCACTACACCAGTCTTCAAGGAACTTCTTGAACCCCCACCGCACTGTATGTTTGTTAGCAGTTCCTCAAATGCGTTGTTGATGTTAGGAGTTGTCTCCACTGCTTTACGACCCATAGTTTTTCTTTTTTAAAAAAATTTATTGGGGTGACATTGATTAGTAAAAATTACATTGGTCCCAGGTGTACAATTCTACGTTACATCTTCTATGTGTTGTATTATGTGTTCATCACCCAGACTCAGTTCTCTTTTTATCACCATATATTTGTGTCCCTGTTCCTTCTCATCCACCCCCCTTCCCCCCTTACCCTCAGGTAACTACTAAATTATTGACTCTGTTCTTGAGTTTTGTTTCTTTGTTGCTTTCGATTTTATGTCAACAATCCAACTAAATTTCTCCATCCCTTTTTATTTTACCCACTCTTTTATCCTTCCTTGCATCTTAAAGAAGTCCCTCTAACATTCTTTGTAGTACTGGTGTGGTGGTGATGTATTTCTTTTTTTCTGTATCTGAGAAGCTCTTTATCTGTTCTTTAGTTTGATGCTAGCCTTGCTGGGTACATTATTCTTGGTTGTAGATCCTTGATTTTCATTATGTTGAATGTTTTCTGCCAATCCCTTCTAGCCTGTAAAATTTCTGGTGAGAAATCAGCTGAGAGTCGAATGGGTGTCCCTTTATACATTATTACTTGCATTTCTCTTGCTGTTTTTAGAATTTACTCTTTTTCTTTAACTTTTTCCATTTTAATTATGATGTGTCTTGGAGTGTTCTTGTTTGGGTCATCTTGTTTGGGATTCTCTGTGCATCTTGGACTTGTATGTCTGTTTCTTTCACCAGGTTAGGAAAATTTTCAGTCATTATTCAAATAATTTCTTGATTCCTTGCTTTTCCTCTGTCTCTTCAGGAACACCTATGATTCTGATATTCTTCCACTTAAAATTGTCCTAGAGGAATCTCAAACCATCCTAATTTTTCTGGATTCTCATATCCGTGTGTTCTAAATGGGTGTTTTCTTCTAGTGTTTCCTGCAAATCGCTGCTTTGTGCTTCCATTGTATCTAGTTTGTTGACTTTTATTCCATTTTTCATTTCAGTTAATGTCATTATCTCTCTTTGGTCCTTTATAATGGTTTGTAAGTCTTTTTTAATGCTTGCTATCTCTCTGTTGAAATTATCATTCAGTTCCTTAAGAATTTTTATAATCATTGCTTTGAGCTCTGTTTCTGATGGGTCATCTAGCCCCATTTCTTTGCCACCTGAACAAGTGTCTGTTTAGATCTTTTGCCCATTTTTAAAAATTGGGTTGTTTGAGTTTATTTTATTTATTTATTATTATTATTTTTTACTGTGGTAAAATATACATGACACAAAATTTACCACTTAAACTGTTTTTAAGAGTACAATTCAGAGGCACTAAGTGCATTCACAATATTGTGTAACCATCAATACTATCTCTTTCCATAACTTTTTCATCTTCCCAAACTAAAACTCTATACCCAGTAAACAGTAACTCCCCATTATTCTCTCCCCCTAGTACTTGGTAACCTCTATTCTACTTTCTGTCTCCATGAATTTGACTACTTTAAGAAGCTCGTATTAGTGGAATAATTTAATGTTTGTCCTTTGGGCCTGGTTTATTTTATTTAGCATAATGTGTTCAAGTTTCATCCATGTTGTAGCATATGTCAGAATTTCATTCCTTTATATGGTTGAATATCTTATTTGTTTTAATCACCAACAAGTAGCATTGTGAAAAACTGTTCTTTCTCCTTTAAATTATAAAAAGGCACTTTTTTCCTCGCCATCTCTTTGCCCCACTCAGAATGATTGCTAATACTTGGAATTGACATACCAATTTATCATGGGTATCTCTCTCAAGAATATTATGGTTATGCTTATTCCTTTAAAAGTAGCCATTTGTTTCAGGTCAGCATATTTTCAGGGAGTTTTTAAAAAAAGCTTTATTGAATTGTAAATGCACCAGTTTTAAGTATACAGTTCAGTGGTTTTACAGAGTCATGTGGCCATTACCCCAGTCCAGTTTTAGACCATTTCTATCACCCCTAAAAGGCGCTCTCCCCCATTCTCACCTCACACCTCCGGCAACCACTAATTTGCTTTTTTTTTTTTTCCTTTTTTGAAGCATGAAACAACATGCATTTATTACTCCTAGTTCTACAGGTCAGAAATCCAGGCATGGCAGGACTGGCTTCTCTGCTCTTGGTCTGGAGTCTCCCCTCAAGCTCGATTCGGTTGCTGACAGAATTCATTTCCTTGCGGCTCTTGTCCAAGGTCCCCATTCTCTTGCCGGCTGTCAGCAGGGCCTGCTTCCTCTGTTCTGAAGGGACCGCTGCATTCCTTCATTCCTTCTCGCGTGTCAAAGCCAGCAACAGTGCACTGAGTCCTTCTGAATGCTCACTTGAGCCTCTGAGTCCTCTTCTGCCACCAGCCAGAGCAGGGGCTGGTGTGACTCCCCCCACCTGTGTAATCGACCCTTGGAGGCACTTACAGTCAGTTGACACATCTCTTTGGCTGTGTACCGGAGCTCATCATTTTCACAGGCTCTCCTGCACCACGTCCTGGCAGCACCGTCATTGTTTCTTTCCTCGGACAGGATGAACTCCTTTCTATCCTAGGGCATTGCATTTGCTCTTCCCTCCACTTGAAACCTTCAGCTCCAGACTTTCCTTCGCACTGTTGGCTGCTTCTCATCATCTCAGCATCCACCAAAGGTGTGCTCAGAAAGGCCTTCCAAGATCGCCCGGCTGAGCCACTACCCCACGCTGCTGGTCAGTGTCTGCCATGTCCTCCAGTTGTGTCTCCTTCATGGCGTGTACTGGCAGCTCAGGTTATTTTGCCGACTTATTTGTTGGCTTATTTTTGTCTGCCTCCCCTAGCTTGACATAAGCCCCACGAGAGCCTTTCTCTGAGGGTCTTGCTTCCCACTGCCTTCCCGCACCTGGCAGAGCCCCTGGCACTTGGTTGGTGCTCAATAAGTAATGCTTGACTAAATGAACGAATGACTAGGATAGTGGAAAAGTCTAACCTCAGGGAATCCTCATTGGGAATACTTCAAAAAGTTAAATAGTCTATCTCTATAGATTGGTCTTTCCTGAAAATTTAAGCTAAATGGAAGCATACTATACAAGGACTGTTCAGAATGTACCCAGTCATGTAACTGTTCTTATTATATTGACAATGGCTGGATTTTTTCTGGCCAGCCCTTGTATGTGGTCTTTTGCACCTGGCTGCTTTCACTTAGCATAATATTTTTAGATTCATCTATGCTGTAGCATGTATCAGTGGTTTGTTCCTTTTTATTACTGAAGAGCATTCCATTTTGAAAATCCTGCTTTGTTTATCCATTCACCAGCTGAAGGGCATTTGGGTTGTTTCTAGTTTTTGGCTCTTATGAATAATGCTACAGTAAACATTTGCATACGTGTCTTTGTGTGGACATATGTTTTCATTTCTTATTTCTTACCTGGGAGTAGAATTGTTGGGTTGTATGAGGAGGGGACCCAAAAAACCCCAGAATTTATTCATTAAAAATTGTGTATTTATTCTTACATGTTTAAACTTCAGTCACCTTCAAAGTACTCTCTGTTTGATGCAATACACCTATTGAGATGCTTTTTCCACTGCTCAAAGCAGTTTTGGAATTCTTTGATTTTAGTGCTCCTGCTGTTTTTTTGTTTCACGTCTACATTGGTAAAATGTTTCCCTTTGAGGACTTTCTTCATCTGGGGAAACAAAAAAAAGGTGATGGGGCAAGATTGGGTGAATAGGGAGGGTGGGGCATGGGGGTCATGCTGTTTTTTTGGTCAGAAACTGCTGAACACTCAGCGTGTTGTGGGCAGGTGCATTGTCATGCCACGCAGTGGTCCCATAAGTCACTCATTATGAAATGGGCAAACGCACTGAAAGAGTCTCCAAAGCAAAATTCCCTGGAGCCAAATGTGGCCTCTCACAACAGTGCCAGCTGGTACACAGTTGCAGATGGGTTGTTAGAACACTTGCGTAGTCGGGGAAGCCTGTATTACAAGGGGCCTGCCCTCCAAAAGATCATTCTAGTATTTTTAGAGGGTCCCCCATGTATAGTTAATGTATACTTAAGTTTTAAAAAGCCTGCCCAACTGTTTTCTACAGCAGAAACATAATTTTCAGTTTTCACTAGCAGTGTATCAGGGTTCCAATTTCTCCATGTCATTGGCAACACTTGTTCTTATCTGTCTTTTTGATTGGAGCCAGCCTAGTGGGTGTGAAGTGGTATCTCATTGTGGTTTTAATTCGTCTTTTCCTCATGACTAATGGTATTGAGCATCTTTTCATGTGCTTCTTGGCCGTTGGTGCCTTTTCTTTGCTGAAATGTCTATTCAGATTTTTTTGTTGGGCAGTATTTTATGTTTTGGATGTTTTTCCTTTACTTTTGTCCTATGAAACTTTTGATGGTTAAGTGAACAGCACTTGGTGTATTTTCTCCTTGAGCACTCATTTGGAGAATTTTTGCTTTCATTTGCTTCAACTTCAAGTGCATTTAACTGGTTAGCTCCAGGATCCCAGGGCTTGGGAAGGTGGTTCTGGGGAGGCTGAGGTTCAAGTTTCTGCTATGGTTAGGCCTGTCAGCGTTGCTCTGGGCAGAGGCTCTAGGCTGGACCTCCTCCTTCTCACCTGTGTAAGCTAATAATCACAAACCCCTAAGATGACAAAATGACAAGGGGTCAGGGAGGAACTGAGCTATTGGAGAAGGCAACCCATGAAGGTGACTTTGTTATCCTGTCAAGGTCCTTGCATTTTTAACAATTAGCTAAGGGAGGGATGGCAATATATAGCTAACAATCAAAAGTGAATTTTCTAGATTTAAATTTCTGGCAGACCCTAGTTTTAATTTTTAAAATTATAACCCAGTATATTCCGTGTGTGTGTGTGTGTGTGAGTGTGTGTGTGTGTGTGTGTGTGTGTGTGTGTGTGTATGGAATATTCTCGGTTGTTAAATACATATATATATATATATATATATACACATATATATATACACACACATATATATATACATATACATACACATATATATATGTATGTATGTATATATATATATATATATATATATATATATCACACACACATATTTATTTATATATTTGCCATCAAAGGAAAGCTTTCATCAACAGATAGGGAGTCCTGCTCTGCTCTTACCATGCCCTCCAAGCCCTAAACTAGAGTAAGGGCTTTTAAGGTAGCAGTAACAGATGCAGAGGTCATGAGGTGGGAGAAGGCATGCGGTGTTTGAGGACCAGCAGGGAGGCCAGTGTGGCTGGAGCTGAGTGATGGCAAATGAACAGGGAGAGAGTCCGGGAGCCAGGTCATGGCGGTCTTGAGTCCCAGAAAGGACTCGGGGTTTCATTCTCAGTGATAGGCAGCTATGGGAGGTTGTGAGAAGGTCCTGCTTGTGTTTTTAAGAGGTCATGTGCAGCTGTGTGAGGGATAGGAAAGAATGGAGGAAAGGAGACCAGTTAGCAGGCTGTTTTAATAGGTCAAGTAAGAGGCAAAGGCTCCTTGGGATAGAGTGGCAGCATCTGAGATGGCAGTCAGATTCTGGGTATTTTTGGAAGTAGAGCCCACAAAATTTGGTATTCAGTGGATTTTGGCTATGAGAGAAAAGAGAGAAGTCAAGAATGATTCAAAGCTTTTTGGCTGGAGCAGTTATGTGAATGATGGTGCTATTTCCTGAAATAAGGGTAAATTAACAGTGTGAATGAATGACCTAATCTTACGGTGAAAGACAAAAAAAATCCCCTAACAAAACAAAATAACATAGATGTTCATGAATACGGTCTCATAAAAGAATGAAAGAGTATGGAAATGTACAGAATAAAGCCTCCCACCCACTTCTGAGTTAACCACTGTCAACAGTTCAGTGTATTTTTTCCCTTGTCCTTTTTCTGAGCATATTTGTTCTTTCCATAAATGGAATTATACTATATAAATTCTGTGTTTTGCTTTTGTGGTTAATACTGTCTTAGAGATCTTCCCTGTCAGTACATGTACACAGCGAATTCTTTTCTATGACTGCAGAATTCTACTATGTGGATATGCCATAGTTTATTTACCCAGTCTGCTATTGAAGGGTGCTTGGATTGGTACAGTTTTTCACTCATGTAGGAAGTAATCACTTGCATACACCCCTTTGTGTGTAGGTCCCAGTATTTCCATAGGCTAAAAGATTCCCAGAATCCTTCACTATTCTGAAGTTTCCTCAAGGTAGAATTGTTGCCAACCTCCAGTTTTTATAAGCCCTTTGACATCTATTGTTTAGGTCCTTTGCATCCTTATAGTCAGTTGTTATTTGTCTGCTGCTCTTTTGAGTGTGTTAGATTATGTTTGTACAGCTTTACCTTTTCCTTAAATCTGGAGCATCCTTATCAGAACAGGCAAGCCCTTCTGTTAGGCACTGACATGGATTCTAAAAGAACCTGGAGATACAAGAAAGAATAGTGTGTGGCGGAGGTGGGGGGTGGGGAGTGGGGGGAGGGGGAGAGGGAGGTAGAGAAAGGCGTGGGGGAGGGAGGGAGAGATATTACAGTTAATTGGCTCTGTCCTAATTAGCTGTGTCCTTGAATCCGTCTGATAGCTTTTCTGAGCTGCTGGTGCTTACAGATAGAGTAGGAGATGGTGTGGGGCTTTGCCCATTATCTGATGGGCTATTCCAACCTCAAATTCCGGGGACCGAGAATGAAATCACATTTGTTAGGGTGGCAAAACAGCATTAGTGGCCAGTGGAATGTTTACAAATTGGAGTCACTGGGGTTTACACATTTTCATAGGAACCCAGAACGGAGAAACAGAAGAAATAGTAAGGAAAACAGCTTGGCAGTGTGGGCCAGCAGCTGTCGAGGCATGTTTACATCTGGCTCATTTCCCCTTGGTTGGAAGGCACAGAATGCTGCTGAGGGCGAGCTTGGAGACTGGGCAGTGGCCTGCTACTATATTTAGAAAGAGGAGATTCCTGGGGGGAGAGAGAGAGAAAGAGAGAGGGAGGGAGGGAAGGGGAGAGAGATCGAGAGAGTGAGTTTTTTCTTTGAAAGATGGACAAAGGTTTGAAGGGCTTGGGAATTCTGGACCAGACCTTGTTATCTAGCTGGCTTCTCTGGGCCAAGCCAGTAGCTAGCTACGCTTTGATTCCTGCTGCTGCCACAAAGCAAAAGCCAAAATAAACTCCATTTCATGTGGTTTGTAAAGACACGACAGGTAGATTTCGAAGCTCATCTGATCGTGCTACCAGATGTCCTTTTTTAGGTTTACTCCAGGCTAATTTGAACACTCTGAAAATATAAATTGGCTCCTCCTGTGAGACTGTAGGTAGATTTCCAGGCAGATTGAGTTGAACTTGAGGCCGTTTCTGTGACACCGAGACTGTCAAGCAGGTAGAACTAAAACCTCAACAGATTCCTGATTGCGTATCTCGTTACTACACTTGTAGGTCAGGTGTTGACAGTGACTATTAGTTGAGCAAATAAAATAAAATTAAAAGACATTCTTACTTTAATTCATACCTGTGTTTCTTTTTTAAAAGTTTATCTAAATAGTTAATACTTGTCAGTGGTACAAGTATTAACAAAAAGGGACAAAAAGGAATGTGAGTATCCTTTAAATTCTTCCTGTGTCCTGATTGCTAGTTCTACTGGTGGCAATATTTTATCAATTCCTGTGTATTTTTCAGCTGTAACTTGTGCCTGTGCCAGCACATATATTCATGGATTTTTTTGGGAGCATGCCATATGCACTGTTTTGTATATATTTGCAATATTGTGCTGTTTTAATATATTTTAGATATTATTCTACATTGGTACATACGGAGCTAATTCAGTTTTAGCCTTGCATTGTTTACCACTGTATGGATATACCAGTTTACTTAACCGGTCCCCCAATAGACATTTAGATAACTTCCATCCAGCCTTTTACCATTACAAGCAGTGCTGCTGCGAACACCCTGCTGGTACCTGTCATGTGCGTATGAGTAGATCTGTATGACAAATTTCTAAAAATGGAACTGCTGGGCTAAAGAGCATGTACTTTTTTTCATTTCGATAAATATCTCACAGGAAGGTTTCTGAAAAGTTCTGCATGAACTGAATTTTATACATCATGACTTTAGGAAGGAAACTCACTATTTAGATTATTACAGAGTGGCCTCTGTAATGAAACAATGTGTAGAGTTTTCTCCATTTCCTACTCCCCGGTCTGTATGTATTGTTGATTCTGGAATTCAAAGCCAACAATAAAATCATTCCCTAAAACAAGACACAGTGTACTTGGAATCACTTTGAACTTACGGCCCCAGAGAACTTGTTTGTGTTCCTAGTGAGGGTGCTGTTGAGTTTTTATCTTCGTGCAGCCTGTGCATTATTTAGGAAGTTTTGCAGGTGTTAAAGGAGGGCAGTTTCCTACCTCTGCTGACTGGAGATCATGACTTTGGACTGGGAGGTACACCTTGTCTGGCAGTGAAGCTTCTCTGGGCAATGGGATTTCTGGGAAGCGGTGAGGGAGCAGAGCATTTTGTCTGACTGCCTCTCCTGGAGAGGTTAGCACTTTCCCCAGGGGAGGACAGGACTGTACCACTTGTCTTGTGTGGTCCGTTCCAGTGCCCGTGACAGCTCGTGTTGGGGCGGACGGCTCCTGAGGGTGGGTTTCTGGGATGGGGCAGGCATAGTTCCTGTCTTCTCGGTGCTCAGTGTCTTTACAGGCAGGGGAGACACAGTCTGCGGGAAGTATGATGGGATGATTGCTAGTAATTTACAGGGGTCTTTGGGAGAGGGGGCAGAGAACTTTGGGAAGGCAGGTGAAGGCTGATCAAGTCCAAGGAGGCAGTGTTCCAAAATCAGCCATTTAAACCCACCTCTGTGCGTTTGGCCCCACCTTTTACCACTGTTTATTTATTTTGAAAAAGTGTACTTTAAAAAAACTTACAAAAGGGAACTTTATAACATTCTGAAATCAGGTTTGATGTGCTTAGTGAAATTTTTTTCTAAAATATCTTGAAATAATAATTAAATCATAACAATTAAATTGAAAAGTAGTTGTCATTGTATTACCTAAAATAATCTTATATTTCACCAGTGATTTGAGCTCCACTCAGCTTAACACTGTCCCAGGGTAGATTTGTGTGAGAGAATGGGCCATCTGGCCCTTGTACCCGGGGGAAAGGAGGTACAGATGAATGATGTGCTTCTCAGGTTAGGGTACACGTGTCAGGGTAGGTGCCATGTGCCAGGCAAGTTCACACAGCAAGTGGCAGTAGTGCACATAGCTGAAAATCTGTCTTACTCAGTGGAGTCATTATTTGAATATTCAAACAAACACTGTTGAATTGTCGAGGAGAATGCAGGCGTCCAGGGCATTTCTGAGGAGACTTGCTGGGGTGGCTAAGGAGGGGAACATGTAGTCAAAGCTGAGGCAGGAGTCTCAGGTGTCTCCAGAGTTTCTGTCTTAGGTCTGGGGGGGCTGGCTGAACTGTGTACCACAGGATGACTATGGTGTGTGATGGGAGATCTGGGGCTAAGTCGGGTCGTCCTTGCCAAGTTGTTCCCATGAGATGTGTAGTTGGTGACACCTACAAGGTGGTGGGATGCACAGGTCTTGCACTCTGGAGAGAAAATGAGTGTAGTGGTGTACATCTGGGTCTCCCCAGGGGCCTTTAGCGGCCCAGGCTGTGGTTCTTAGCCATAGTCGCCCGATGAAATCACCCGTGAAGTCTGGGCCTCATCCCCGGAGATTCTGATGTAAGCTGCCTGGTTGCAGCCTGGGCACGGAGAATTTTAAAATCTCCCCAGATGAGTCTAATGTGCAACAAAGGTGGAGAACCTTTGGCACAGAGGCGGGAGAAAAGAGTGGAGGCTCAGACCCTGGGGTATGACATTCGGCAGAGGCGGGTAGAAGGGGTTGGAGAGACTTTTGCTCTGATGATGAGGTATTTCATCCTGGCCAGTTTGGGTGAGGGTGTGCCCAAAGGCCTTTGGATTTGACCTTTGGAGGTGAGACTGGAGAGAGCTGTGTAAGTACAAGTGTAATAAATACCTATGGTATAATATTATTGTGAGGAATAAATGAGTTAGATAATTGTGGTAGTATGCTTAGCAAGGTGAACAGGTGCATGGTAAATTCCGGCATTTAAAATGCCCTATGATTGGAACGTGCCACTCTTGTCATTTTTAGATTGTCCTTGTTGTAAGAGAATGGTTTTTAAGCGTGAATGTGTCTAAGAATAACCTTAACTGTAGATTCCTGGGCTTCCCCCAAGGAGATTCTGATGCATGAGCTCTGGGGTGAGGTCTGGAAATCTGCATTCTTTGCAGGACCCCCAGGTGGTTGGCAGGTGAGGGTCCTTGGACCACACATTAAGTCCCATCAGGTTTATAGAGATTCTAAATAAACCTTGTCAAATACTTTGTTCCCCTTTAACCTGCACAGCTGTACCAGCTAGCCTCATGTTGTGACATCTCAGGTATCTGGAAGGAGCCATCCCAGCAGGTCAGGGGATGATGGGGGAATGGTTCAGAAGCATACGAGTACATCTTAGCCTGTGGCTCCACATGTGGGATCCAGTTGTTCTGTGAGCTTGGCCCGTGAGTCAGGACCCTTTTAGGTAGCACAGTAGGGTGAGGAAGCTCCTGAAAGGAAGCCTTTTGCTCATGGGCAATCACAGGGCTAGTGTTTTCCCACAGTAAGTCTTGGGTGCTCTTGTCAGGGTTAAAGTCATTTGGGGTCAAAGCCTATAATTATGTTGCACATTTTCTTTAAAAGCATTCAGGAAGCATAATGAGCTGGCTGTCCTGTGCATAGCGAGAGGGGACTTGGTGTCTGGGGGTAGACTGGCTGATGGCTCTGAAGGTGCCCCAAACCCAGAGAGCTGATCTGCTCAGGGCTGGGAGGTGCCCTTGGACAACTCATTTCTGGCAACAGCTCCTCCTTATCTCTCTTCTGATCTCAGCTGGTTCTTAGTCATCTGAGGAGGTCCTGGTGACAGAACAGACCACAGCTGCTGCTGGTGGGACCCTGGGGTGTGGCTACAGGGAGACCAGTGCTCCTTTTCCCCCTGTTGTTTGCTTCTTAAGACAGAGGTTTCTTGTATTTATATCTGACTGGTGCATTCAGGTGTTATACACAAACCCTACCTTATACTACTTAGATAATAGATTATCAGCCTTGTGACTCCTGCTGTGGGCATTAGAGAGGCTAGGCAGCCTAGGTGCTGGGATGGGTGCCTACGCATTTATAGCTCGCCCAGCCCTGGCTTTGCCCTGCTGTCTGTGGCCTGCTGGCCAGGATTTGGAGACTCCAGACAGCTTTGCTTGCTGCTTTCTCTTGGCCCTCTGACCCAAGCCTCTCTGAGCTCAGTGTTTAAGGTCAGCAAGTTCCTATGTTGACAGGTCCATTTAGAGCAACAAGATGGTTCTCTCTCTGGAAAGAAATCCTGTTTCCTTTTTACATAGCCAGCAGGCTTGTAATCAGCTCCCCAGCAGGGAAGCTCTGCTCCATTGCATAGAAAATTGGAGTGAACTGAGAGTTTTGTCCTCATTGTCTTTTGGGATATAACTTTGGCATGCTTCTCATCTTCCCCACCTCTTCTGGCCAACATAACTTCATACCATATTGCAACAAAAAGACAACACAATGGGGCTTGGGTTTTGTGCTGGGAGCAGCACGGAGTTCAAGCATGAAGATGATCACCAGGTGAAGATAACGTAAATCTTGTTTCACAAGTCTAGGTTATGTGTGCTAGGGTCTCATCTTCCCCCTCCCCTCCAGTCTGGAGACCTGAGTTTCTTAAAGAAAGAAGGTTGAAATGTTTTTTGATGGTAATCTTAAATGAGAAACTTGTGAGATGTTATGCAGAAAAAGGATGACTCATATCTTAATGTGACACCTCAAGCAGTCATATTACTGAGCTCCCCAAATGTGCCAACATGGGGTTAGGCAATGGTGAGCAGAGATCTTGGAGGTCCTTCCTTAGGAGTCTTTTAAAATAACTTACTGAGATAGAATTCACATACCACATAATTCGCTCATTTATGGTGTACAGTTCATGACTTTCGGCATATTCACATAATTTTTCTTGCATCGCCACAATTAATTTTAGAACATTTTTCATCATTCACAAAAGAAACCCTGCACTTCTTAGACATCACCCCATGTCCTTCCCATTTCCCCAGCCCTAGGCAGCCACTTCCTCAGGAATTTTAACCCGTGGCCCAAAGTGTGGTGCTCTCCTGTCTGCTTTGTCCCTTGGTCTTGTTAAGCTGCATATCCTTTTCCTGAGCTGCATTCAGGCAATTTGTAGCTCCCCAGAGTGCTGCAATTTCAATGCCAGGATGTGTGGATCTGCCACTTGTTTTTTGCTCCACTCTGTTCATCTTTTGATGTATTTGCTAGTACAACAGGACTAATTCCACTCACTTCCGAGTGCATGTGGGTCTCTGATTTAGGACTTCTTTTACCAGGTCTCTGTGTTGGTTCTGATCTTGCTTTGGAAAGAATCATTTCCTGGTGACAGTGGAAAGGAAGAACTCAACTTCCAGTAGGTAGACTCACTGTTTTGAGCAGAATAGAGGAAGTTTTGTTTCTACAGAGGGAAAAAATTCCAGTAATACTCTGATTTGGGTAGTTGCACGTGGAGGGTTTCAGCTTTAACCATTTTGGTACTATTGGTAAAGAAATAAGTTTCTCATGGCTGAAATAGCGATGATTTGGGGGGTGTCTAAGGTCTTAACATGAAAGTCCTCCTTTCTTACTGAAGGCCTGTGTTGTCCTGTGAAATTCCAGCCCCAATGTAGATAACATGCTCTCTACTATCTATATGTTTTCTCTTCCTCTCATTTACTCCCCTCCCTTCTTTTTCTTTCCCTTCTCTTTTTCCTATCTCATTCTTCCATTGTGTCTGCCGTTTTCCCACCATCATCTTGCCTTGCCAAAGGGCCAAAGAAGTGACTGATCTCTGACCTCCTGATTATGGGAAAAACAAAACCTTTTGTAAATGGGAATGACCTGAAACTGATTTCCGGAGTTTTAGGATGATAACTAAAAAGACTCCCAGATTTGAGGTGACTGAGTCTGTAGAAACAGGAAGAAGTCTGGGCTGTGAGTGGTCCCATCTTGTAGAAAACACTGTCTAGGGTCTCCTTTCCTGTTACACATCCTGTGTTGCTTCAGAGGTGACAGGACATGCTCAGAACCAGGGTATGGGTTATAGAACGTTCTGCTCCCTGATAGCGGCTTTGATGGGGAGCGTTTAGGTCTTATTTTGTGCTTCTCTGACGGGATCTGATGCAAGGCTTAAGTTTCCCATTTTTATCATTGGGGTAGAGGGTGCTATTAAAATGGTCTTTAAGAAAATAGGTCAGTGATTTATATTTCAAGAAGATGAATTTGGGGACACTGAATGAGAACATGTTATTTGGGTTAGTTGAACAGTTCCAGTTATAATTTTATATTTATAAAGCCAATTAGGGACCTAGAAACCTATTTAGGATGGGTCAGAGGACTGGGTATGAAATCTGAGTCTTTGCAGGCACTTCATTTAGAATCTACAGCAATAACATGTTGGACACATTTAAATGAGACCTGGATAATATGGCTTACATCTCCTATCCTTGAGGTTCCAGCCCCAGGGTTCATAAAGCCATTCACAGCAAAATAGCAGGATGCCCCTCTCCACTCTTCTGAAGCACAGTCTCATCTTTTTCATTGCATAGGCTACTCATTAAAAAAAGAAAAAATCAAGCAATCCAAAAACAAAGTCATATATTTTTTTCTGATTATCCAGGTAATGTGTGTTCATTAGAGAAAATCTAGAAATAATAGATGAATAAAAGAAGAAAATTATATCAGTAGTGTTGATTAGAGATATAGTCGTCCTCTGTTTTCCTCCTAGGCCAGCGGTTCTCAACCTGGGGGTCGTGACCCCTTTGGGGGTCGAATGATCCTTTCATAGGGGTCGCCTAAGACCATCGGAAAACACCTATCACATATTTACATGACGATTCATAACAGGAGCAACATTACAGTTATGAAGTAGCAACGGAAATAATTTTATGGGAGTCACCACAACATGAAGAACTGTATTAAAGGGTTGCAGCCTTAGGAAGGTTGTGAACCACTGTCCTAGGGGATGTGTACCAAGACCCCAAGTGGATGCCTGAAACCATGACAGTACCAAATCCTACATATCCTGTTTTTCCTCGTAGTGTACGTACCTATGATAAAACTTAATTTGTTGATTAGACACAGTAAGAGATTAACAACAATAACTAATAATAAAATAAAATGATTGTAACAATAGACTGTACTAAAAGTTATATGAATGGGGTGTTCTTCTCTTTCATAACTGATCTGATAACTGAGAAGGCTACCATGTGACCGACGGGCTGGGAGCCTCTGGACAAAGGGAGGACTCACGTCTAGGGTGGGATGGAGTACGACGGCCAGGGTTTCATTATGCTACTCAGAATGCACAATTTAAAACTTAGGAATTATTTGTTTCTGAAATTTTCAGTTTAATATGTTCGACAGCAGTTGACAGGTAACTGAAACCATGGAAAGTGAAGCTCTAGACAAGGGGGGACTGCTATATTCATTTTAATTTTGTAAACTTTTCTGCTCAGTCGGTCATGATCATCTCTCTGTATCATTAAATGCTCTCTAAGATAGTTTTTGTGGCTACATAATATTCCAGTTATGATGTGTCAAGACCTTTAGAACTGATGACCTACTTTTGGACATTTAGGTTGTGTCTCTCTTTCTCTCTCTCTTTATGATTATTAAGCAATTTATAATGAATGTCCTTATAGTTAATAATATGCCATCATTCTCTGAAGATAACTTTACAGGCTACTCTTACATTTCTTTCTATGTGTTTAAAATCCAGCTCCCACCTCTTTGCTAGTTCCCTTCTTTCTCCTGCTGGTTGAACAGAACCTCGGAGCCAAAGAGTAGATTTCTCTTCAGAGTACCACAGAATGAAGAGCCCCTATGTTGAGAGCATGATTTATTTGCATCATTATCATAATAGACTATTTACCACCATCTAACCATTTGTGTGTCCGGAGACTCTTCTGTTCACCAACTCTATATCACTGAACCTTCACAACAATGCAACATGTGCTACTCTCCCTGTTCATAGACTGGAAAGCTGAAGTACAGAAATGGAAAGTAACTCCTACAACTGAAGAGTGTCGTGGGCAGGATTTGAACCTTGGTCCGGTGCCAGCCCTTTTGCTCTTACCCAGTGCTATGCTGCTGGCTATTATACTCTTAGGCCTGTCCTTTAAATCTTCTGTTTCCTCATTTGGAAAATGGGAATCATAGTGCTCACTTGAGAGCATTGTGAGGGTTAAATGAAGTAGCGTGTGAAAGGCACCTAGCACAGAATCATAGCCGACAGTGCTATGCTAATGAGTAATTGTTTTTACCTTATGTAAGTTAAGAATAATAGAGAAATTTTGAAAAATTGTCTTTGTGCTGTCTCTACATCTCCATCTCTGGCTTCCTCACTGGAGATGAATCCTTGTGTTAGAAATTGTCTCTAGAAATTGACTGAACTGAATCCACATGTCTTGGTTTTGAACACATCCAGTCACAAGGTTCTGCAGCCTCTTCGGGACTGTTGGGGATGCGGACTTGGTAAAAACCATGGTAACAGTAAGGCATTACAGGAGTGGCCCCCATCCTATCCCTACCCCAGTCTCACTACCCAGAGGTGAATACCGTCACTTTCTTGAGCAGGCACCCGACCTCTAACGTGGAGTTCTTTGCATCTTAACGTAAGTATCTGGGCAGTAATGAAGAAAAAGTTGCCTTTTACATAAGTGTTGGTGTTAAGTGGAGGACAGTGGTGTCCATCCTCTGGTCATAAATTATCCCCATTTCCAAACCTGGTAGATTTTTTGGCCCCCACCCCAGCCCATCACCCCTGCCTCTCAGCGGACTTGAACACTTAGGCAGCTCTGAGGAAAACAGCAGTGCAGGGCACTGTGAGAACAAGTCTAGCCCGGGTTATTCTGGATCCACGACAAGGGAACTGCTCTCTCCTTGTGTCTGTTGAATTTCTGAAGCCATTTTAGTCCTGACGACCCAGGATTGCCTTAGAAAAGGCATCCAGACGAGGGGACAGATAGGACATTTTGTTTCTCTTGAGTAGAAATAAAGATAGGGTCTTTACTTCTTTAGCCTGGTTGACAAAGATGTAGTGGTCTCCATTGATGTACTAGGCCTTGTTCTAGGTATTGGGGGCATATCTCTGAACAAGAAAGAGTTCTAACTCTCATGGAGCTTATATTCTTTTTTTTTTTTTTTTTTTTTTTGCTTTTTGGTATGTGGGCAGCTACCTGACTGGGAATCGAACCCAGGCCACAGCGCTGACAGCGCCAACGCCGAAGCCCCAAGCCACTACACCACCAGGGAACTCCCATGGAGCTTATATTCTGATGGACAAAGTAAGCAAGTAAACAGGATATTTAGCTAGTGAGAAGTACCATGATGGAGATAAAATAAGATATAGAGTGATGGACAGTGGAGGCTATCTCCTGATGGGTAGGTTGTGTGCTGGATCCTATTTTCCCCCTTTGTATTTCCCTGTCTGTTTTCATAGGCAGAACCATTCTTACCCATTGGAATCATGACCAGCCAGAACCATAGTGGTCATGGTGAGACAGAATCTATTCCCTACATGGCAGGCAGAATGATGTTTTAAAAACATAGGCCTTATTTTGTCTCTCTTCCCCCAGATTTCCCAGTGGCTTCCATGTTGTTCAGAAGGCAGTTTAATTCCTTACCACAGTGTACGTATGACCAGGCTTCTGCCTACCTCGTCTGTCTTCTCTCTGACCATTCTCTTTCTCCCTCTGTGCCTAAGTGACACTGGTCTCAAACTCATCTGACACATGCAAGCTCCAGCCCTAGGACCTTTCCCATTGCTGTTCCCTTGGATGCCTTTACTGCAGATCTTCATGTGGTTGCTTACTTCTTCTCATCCTTCAGGAAGTCCCTAAGAGTCCTTCCCTGACCACCTGACCTAAAGTCTTGAATGTCCCTTCCTGCCTCTATACTACGATTCTGTTTTTTAGCCTTCATAGTACTTCTCACCCTCTAGCTCCCCAGTACAGGTTGAAGGTCCCTTCAAGGAGCCCACCTTGACCACTTGACTGTGTTCTTAAAGCAACTCTCCGTGTTCCCTGACCTCAAGCATCCCTTGGTTCTCCTCTACTTGGTTTTAAAGATCCCACCTTGGACAGCTCAGGTGCGACCGCTCTGCCGGCGTGATAACCCAGTGTGTCTTCGGGTAGCACAAGAAATGATGAGTTAAAAAAAGCAAGACTTGGAGCTCAGAGTTGATTAGTGCTGTCATGAGCCTCCTCCTTGCTTCCCACCCATTTGCCTTTGCTGGCTCACTCCTTCTCTCTTAGAACTCTATTTCTTTGTCTTGGCTTTAATCAGGCCGAGGAAAGAAAAGAGAAATGTAACATTTCTAATTCTGTGTCATCAGTAGCACCGAGAAGGAGGCCCAGATCTCCTTGGCTGGGCTAGTTAACCTTTTATGTATTGATTACTTTCCTAATCTTCACACCTGGAAGAACTGGACTTACAGCTGACTCTTAAATCAACAAGCCCGTTTGCTTGTTTTTCTTTACAAAGAAAGACTTTAAATATTAGGGTATGTCATACTGTCCCACTTCAAAGGTATTACATTTTAATAATCATTTCAGTTATTGTAGCACAAATGGGAAGGTGCCCTTTATAAACCTCATAGTCAATGATAAAGTAAGTATTTTTCATTTTTCTCTAAAAAGATTAAAAGCCTGTCTCTGCCACTGTTGTTCACCTTGCAGGCCTCTGTGCTGTTTGCTGACAGATGTTCCATGATGGAACCACAGCCCTTGTTCTTTCAGCGGCTACCTCCAAGGCCTAGTACATGCGTCTGTACAGTTTTTCTGAAACCCTGTAGTGACATTTCATAAGGTTTGATATCAGTTCATTTGAATAGTTCCATAAGGACAAATGGATTTTAGTAGAAATTCAGCCAACAGAAAGACTGAGTTTCCCTTAATTTTCAGGACTGGATTCTTGCTAAATAGGATTTAAGTATGAGAGCCCATCTCTTGTTTCCATCTTTCTCCTGGGCTGTGGTCCCTGTTTTCTATGGAGAGCCAACCGTTCTTTGGTATTTAATTTAGAAGCGTGCAGGGAGAGAAAAGAAACTGAATCATGTCCCTGCCTTGGCACACACAGATGCCCTATGTGGTGACATCTGAGCACTCACTGACCCACATTCATCTCCTGTAGTGTACTGACCTTGCAGGGATCTGCGACCACAGTTACTTTTAAAATGTGTTGCCAAATACAGAAATCTGTCCGCACGGCTTTTCAGTTGTTGGAAATTAGCTCATGACCTAGAGACAGAGAGCTGTGCTCTTCAGTTCCGGAATCCTTGCAGGTAGCAGTGGAGTGAGCAGGGTCACGGAGGATTTGAGAAAATCTTGACCCTAAAACAGAAGCTGGCTTTTGTTTTCCTGACTGCGCATTATGCCTTTCCCTCTGCTGATTTCTATAATACTATTTTACTACATAATAAAATTAAAGTCTACTGTGTATCAGAATGTTTCCTCTGTTTTTCTAGCAAGCTGTTTTTGAAAGTGTTTTTAATCTGTTTTGGGGATGACATCCCTGTCTTACATTCATTGAAGGCAAAAGTTAGAGGAACTTTGGTGAGTGTGGGAGAGACAGAAAACTGTGGGAGAGGCCCTGAAGGCAGCAGGTGCTCTCTGTCTACCTCTTCTGTCAGCTTTGTAGAACAGCATGCACTCACCCCTGCCCTCAAGTCATAGGGCCATGAACAGGACATGCTGCCCGACCTAGTGGTCTGGCATTCATTCCTGTGCTTGTCTACTCCATGACCAAGCTGAGAATGGTTGCCAAGCAACCCCGGACATAATAGAAGCAAGAGAACTTGCCCAATGACTGTTCTATTCCTTTTGCTTTTTAATTTTTCTCTATTTTCCCTTAGAGATGGAGGGATGGATACCACTTTTGGATGGGAAGAGATAAAGTGTATCTGATTTGAAATATTGATTTGTGAGAATCTTACTGTTTTAGTGTCACTGGTCTTGACTCTAATCAGATAACATGGTGTTAAATTAGAAGGCCCCCACACCTCTCAGAAAACCCCCTCTTCCCAGATAGATGGGGAGAAGAGAGCTGAGTTGGCTGTGGTCTCAGCACAGACATGGATTATTGGTGAGGAACTTTGCTAACAGTAAAGGCAGCTTTTATCTCCATCTTCTCAGTTTGTTTCAATGAGGTACAGTTGCAGACATGGTGCTTCTACTCTGACTGCTCCAGCCAGGCCACTTTCTGTCATGAGGGAGAAATCCAAGCTGCTTCAGCAGAAAGGGAATTTATTGTGGTCTGTAGCTGGAAAGCCCAGGGATGTCCTGACTTTGGACCAGCTTGGGTCCCGTGGCTCACACAGTGTTTGCAGGCCCAGTCTTCAGCATCTCTCAACCCTGCTTTCCCTTAGGCTTCTCAAATGGCCTCTTCCCTTGCAAGATGACTTGCAGTCAAGGGTTTGAACCAAAGCCCCGAGCATGGTTTTCATTGGCTGTTTGTTGAATCACGTGTTCATCCTTGAGATAATCTTTGAAGCTTGCCTGGCCAGAGACCCAAGTGGTGTCAACAACATATGAAATAAAAGTTCTGAAAGTCAGGGAGGGATGGCTTCCCAGAGGAATATTAGGGTGCTATAAATACAGAAGCAGGGGGGATGGCTGCCAGGCAGCAAAGGCAACAACATTCCTCCACATTGGCCTGAGTAAATTGAACAAGATCATACAGGGAAGGGAAAGGGCTGTGCCTCTCAAATGTCTCATGATTTGTCCCCACATTTGGATAAGTTAATTGGGGCTCTCGGGCTATGTTTTAATAAAGTAACCCTGGAAATTCAGATTTGAAGGAGGAGATACAAGAGACAGTTTTAAAGTATTGGGTGGGGACCACCTGCCTTGGGCAGACTGTGGGCAGCCTGAGAACAATGTGTGGGAACCAAGTGCCTAGTGAGTAGAGGGTGGGGTGTCAGGTAGGTAGGAGGGAGAGAGGGGACTGCTCCTGCTGGGACAAAATGAAACAATAAGCAAAACGTTGCATAAGAGCTATTGAGTAATGCCGCAGAGTTCTATAACACCCAGCCAATGACCGATTAGTCTTATAGCCTGGCCAGTATGAGGACTAGTTCTCCCCATCTTCCAGAGTCCAACTGTTTCCCCTTATAAAGATACTTACGGTTTGGGAAACAAAATACATCCCGTAGAACTTGTTTAGAAACTGCTGACGGCTAGTGCAGTAGATTGAACTACAAGGGTCAGCAAACTTTTTCTGTAAAGGGTCAGATTGTAAATACTTTAGGTCGTGTGGGCCACATAGGGCCTCTATTGCATTGTCTTCTTTAGTTGCCTTTGTTTTTACAACCCTTTAATAATGTAAGAATCATTCTCAGCTCACATGCCCTACTAAAATGGGTCAAGGGCCACAGTTTGCTGAGCCCCCAGTACAGGTTGTGGGATCCAGTAGATGTGGGTTCCAGGCCAATCTGTGTTACTTATGAACTGTGTGGACCTTTTAACCTCTCAGAGACTCAGTTGTCCTGTTTTTCTCATTTGTGAAGTGAGTTTGGTTGAAGTACCCATCTCATGGGCTTACTGTGAGGATTGTTCAGAAAGTGTCTGCTTTTTGCAGTCATGGGTTGACCCTTGACCACTGCACCGGCCGCTTGGGGTGCGGGCGGTGGGAGGGAGGGGAGCCAAGCTCTAAGAGCCTTTGTAATTTCCATTGTGCTTCCTCTTTTGTTGCCCTCCTTTTCTCTGTTCTGGGCAACTCTTCATTAGGTTTTGGGAACTCGGTGCCAACATGAGTTTCATTTCTGGTGTGTTCAGGAAGTGACCCACATTTGCATCCATATTTGGCAGTAACTGAAATAAATTGGCTTGGTTCATTATCAAAACGCGGAATGTGTAGTACTTGTTTTGCTTCCAGCCTGAAATTCCCTCCTTATCCACTTTTTCACTACATTCCAATTTATCAGCCTATCAAGGCCTCTTATTAAAGCCAGACGGAGAATTTTTTTTTTCCTGTTTTATCAGAAAGAACGTAGATTTTTGTTTTTTGGACTTGGTGGATGGATGTTAGTAGTTAGGAAAAGGGCTGAATTTCTCCCCAGAGTCTCAGCCCAATTACCTACACTTTGTACAGGTGTGCTGTGATGGAATGGATAGAAATTGAATGGCCTTTCAGGTTCTCAGTGTCTTATAAATGGGTACCTTCTTTAAATCTTTGTTCAGCTGTCACTTTCTCAGTGAGCTCTCTTGTCCCACTTCTCTTTTTTTTTTTTTTTTTTTTTTTTTAATAAACTGAATTTTATTAAATTTAAAAACTGCTCTGCAAAAGTCAATGTCAAAAGAATAAGTAGACAAACTACCATTGGGAGAAAAAATTGCATAAGGTACACATGACAAAGGACTCTTTCAAACTATACTTAGAACTCTTACATTTCAACAATAAGGAAATGAACAATTCAATTAAACCTGGGCAAAAGACCTGG